>MU711411.1:6988-47984 GCA_026770625.1 Nicotiana glauca | reverse complement strand
AGTCAATAAAAATTATAGGAATTAATTCCATATGAAATTCTACATTTTTCATTTAAAATCCGAAATTGCACTAAAATTTGCCCGTGGGGCCCACGTCTCGGAACCCGACAAAAATTATGGAATATGAACCCCCATTCAACCACGAGTCCAACCATATAAATTTTACCAAATTTCGATAATATTTCGACCCTAAAATCCTCAAATCTATCCGAGAGGGTTTTCAAAATCTTCCAACTAAATTCACAGATTTAATGCCAAAACTAGTAATAGATTCAGGTAATCTAACCAAAATTAAGTTAAGAACACTTACCCCGTTGTTTTCTCTGAAAATCTCCCGAAAATCGCCTCTCTCTGAGCTCTAAATCATAAAAAATAGAAAATGGGAAGAAGTCCCATTTTCAAAAATTTTACATTCTGTCCAGAAAGTTTCGATGTTACTGTTCACGCGTGTTACTGTTCACGCGTGTACTGTTCACGGTACTGTTCAGTGGAACTGTTCATAGGTACTATTTATGGGCACCATTCATGAGGGTACTGTTCACAGATACTATACGCGGGGTACTATACACGGATACTGTTCACACAGGTGCGGTCACTGTTCACACATGCGAAAAATGCAGAAAATTTCAGCGACCTTTTTGTATCCGTTAATCTTCTGAAATCTACCCGAGGCCCACGGGACTTCAATAAAATACACCAGCATGTCCTCAAACATGATTCGAACTTAGTCGAAACCTCAAATCGCATAAAAATGCTTAAATCGCGAGTCACACCTCAATTCAAGCCTAATGAAACTAAGAACATCCAACTTCTATATTTGATGCAAAAACCTATCAAATCAAGTCCGATTAACTTCAAATTTTGCACACCAGTCATCAATGACATAACGAATCTATGAAAATTTTCAGAACTAGATTCCGACCCCGATATAAAAAATTTAACTCTTCGGTCAAACTTAAGAAATGTTTAGCCTTAGATTTCTAGATTCCTTTGAATGGCGATAATTTGATCTTGGGATCTCCAAATTCGCTTTCGGGCATATGACCAAGTCCCAATTCACGATAAGAAACTACCGGAATGGTCAAAACTTTTATTCGGGTCCGTTTTCTCAAAATGTTGACCGAAGTCAACCCAATTGAGTTTTTAAAGCTCTAGTTCACAATTTAATCCATTTTTACATAAAAACCTTCCGAAAAATTATACGGACTGTGCGCGCAAGTTGAAAAATTATTGATACCACTTTTCAAGGTCTTGAAATACCGAGATAATTATTTAATTTAATGATGACAATTTGGGTCATTACATGTGGCAGCTCAGCCGGGTATTGTGACCCAGGCCGGCGATAGAGCGGCTATGTCTTCAGATGCTTTGTGGAGACTTTATAGGTTCTCCAAAATCTTCACCACCACATTTAGTGGTGCTTCATTAGAGGATCCACATGATTTCTTATTCAACTGCCATGAGATCCTTCGTACTATGGGTATTGTGGAGACCAATGGGGTCGACTTCGCCACCTTTCGGCTTGCAGGATTCGCCAAGACTTGGTGGAGGGACTATTATTTATCCAGACTAGCAAGGTCACCAACATTGACATGGGATTAGTTCACAGAGTTATTTTTGGAGAATTTCCTCCCAGTTACTCAGTGAGAGGCACTTCGTAGGTAGTTCGAGCGCCTCCAACAGGGCTCTATGACAGTCACGTAGTATGAGACTCGGTTCATTGATTTGGAACGCCATGCTATTGTTATACTCCCCATAGAGCGAGAGAGGGTGAGGAGGTTTATTGATGGATTGATTCAGCCAATCCGTCTCTAGATGGCTATGGGAGCCGGTAGTGAGATTTCTTTTCAAAAGGCAGCCAATGCGGCCCGCAGAGTTGAGATGGCCCTTGCACGGGAAGGTGGTCATATGTCAGATAAGAGGCCTCGTCATTCTGGTAGGTTCAGTGGTACCTCGTCTGGAGGTAGGGATTCTTATGGTAGAGGCTATTCACCGAGACCCTTTCAGTCAGCACTCCAGGTCTCTCGTGGTACTCCAGGCGGTGGTGGTTCTCAGCAGCATTATTCTGATCAGCAGCCCTTCAGTGCACCGCCACTTCAGAGCTTTTGGGGAGGACATTCAGGTCAACAGGGCCAGCAGTCTCAGCAGTCGAGGGCTTGTTATGGTTGTCGTGACCCGAGTCACATTTTCAAATTTTGTCCTCGAGCCTCGGGTAGTTCTCAGCAGCAGAGTCCTCGCCCCATAATTCAGGCACCAGGTGATCCATAGCTTGCCCAGCCAGCTAGAGGCAGGGACAGAGATCATAGAGGTGGAGGTAAAGACCGTAGAGGTGGAGCTCGGATCGGCAGAGGTAGGGGTCAGCCAATAGCCGATCGTCCCAGAAACATGGTTCAGGGAGGTGGGTTATGCTTTGCCATCCAAGCCAGAGGCTGAGTCGTCAGATGCTGTTAGTATAGGTACTATTCTGGTCTGTGATAGGGATGCTTCAGTGCTATTTGACCCTGGGTCTACGTATTCATATGTGTCGTCCTATTTTGCACCCTACCTGACTATGCCTAGTGATGCCTTGGGTATTCATGTTTATGTATCTACACCGGTGGTTGATTCTATAATGGTCGACCGAGTCCATCGTTCCTGTGTGGTAGTGTTTGAGGGTCTTGAGACCCGTGTTGATTTATTGCTCTTAGACATGGTAGATTTCGACGTTATATTAGGGATGGATTGGTTGTCCCCGTATCATGCTATCTTGGATTGTCACGCCAAGACCGTGACCTTGGACTTGCCAGATTTGCCCTGATTGGAGTGGAGAGGGACCCCAGGACATGCCACCCGCAGTGTTATTTCATATGTGAAGGTTCGACGTATGGTCGAGAAGGGGTGTTTAGCTTACCTGGCGTATGTTCGTGATTCCAGCACTGAGGATCCTTCTATTAACTCTGTTCCTATTGTTCGGGAGTTCCCCGAGGTTTTTCCTTCAGACCTACCGGGTATGCTGCCCCATAGCTATATTGATTTCTGTATCGATCTGGCCCCAGGCATGCAGCCCATTCCTATTTTACCGTATCACGGCCCCGCTAGAGTTGAAGGAGTTAAAGGACTAGTTGTAAGATTTGCTAGAGAAGGGTTTTATCAGGCCTAGTGTTTCTCCTTGGGGTGCACCGGTGTTATTTGTGAAGAAAAAGGATGGATCGATGAGGATGTGCATTGATTACCGGCAATTGAACAAAGTGACGATAAAGAACAAGTATCCACTGCCGAGGATTGATGATTTGTTTGACCAACTTCAGGGTGCAAAGGTGTTTTCCAAGATAGACTTGAGATCTGTCTACCATCAGCTAAGTATTAGGGCGTCTGATGTCCCTAAGATAGCATTCCGCACTCGGTATTGGCATTATGAGTTTTTGGTCATGTCATTTGGGGTGACCAATGCCCCGATAGCATTTATGGAGTTGATGAACCGAGTGTTCAGGCCTTACTTGGACTTGTTCGTGATAGTCTTTATTGATGATATTCTAGTGTACTCCCGCAGCCATGAAGAGCACGAGCAACACCTCAGAGTGGTTCTTCAGACTCTGAAGGATAGTCAGTTATATGCCAAGTTCTCGAAGTGCGAGTTCTGGTTGAGTTCAATTGTATTTCTGGGTCATGTCGTATCAGTAGAGGGTATTCGGGTGGACCCGAAGAAGATTGAGGCAGTCAAGAACTGGCCTCGACTTGCATCAGCTACTGAGATTCGGAGTTTCTTTGGGTTAGCAGGTTATTACCGTCGGTTCGTGGAGGGATTTTCATCCATAGTAGCCCCGATGACCAGATTGACCCAGAAGGGTGCCGAGTTCAGATGGTCAGATGAGTGTGAGACGTGCTTTCAAAAGCTCAAAACAGCTCTGACTACGGCACCGATATTGATTTTTCCCACAGGCTCAGGGCCTTATACAGTTTATTGTGATGATTCCCGTATTGGGCTTGGTGCGGTATTGATGCAGGATGGCAGAGTCATTGCTTATGCTTCGAGGAAATTGAAGATCCACAAGAAGAATTATCCAGTTCATGATCTAGAGTTGGCAGCCATTGTTCATGCTTTGAAGATTTGGAGGCATTAACTATATGGTGTGACGTATGAGGTGTACACTGATCACAAGAGTCTGCAATACTTGTTCAAGCAGAAAGAGTTGAACTTCAGGCAGAGGAGGTGGTTGGAACTATTGAAAGATTATGATGTTACTATTTTTTTACCACCCGAGGAGAGCCAATGTGGTGGCCGATGCATTGAGTAGGAAGTCCGCCAGTATAGGTAGTCTTGCTTATGTTTCGGTCAGCCAGATACCACTTGCTTTGGATATTCAAGCCTTGGCCAATCGGTTTGTGAGGTTGGACATTTCTGAGCCTAGCAGAGTGTTAGCTTGCACGGTCTCTCGCTCTTCATTATTGGAGCATATCCGTGATCGACAGTTTGATGATCCTCATTTGTATGTCCTGAGAGACACGGTGCAGTGTGGAGGTGCCACGAAGTTGACCTTAGATGATGATGGTGTTTTGAAGTTGTAGGGATGAGTTTGTGTACCCAATGTCGATGGGATTCGAGAGTTGATCTTAGCGAAGGACATAGTTCCCGGTAATCTATTCACCCGGCGCTACGAAGATGTATCAGGACTAGCGGCAGCATTATTGGTGGCATAGGATGAAAAAAGATATTGTTGCATATGTGGCTCGATGTTTGAACTGTGATTAGGTTAAGTATAAGCATCAGAGGCCTAGTGGTTTGTTTCAGAGGATTGAGCTTCCCAAGTGGAAGTGGGAAAGGATTACCATGGATTTCATTGCCGGACTTCCGTTAACTCGGAAGAAGTTTGATGCGATATGGGTCATTGTTGATAGGCTGACCAAGTCAGCGCATTTTATTCCTGTTGCAGCCACCTACTCATCCGAGAGTTAGCTGAGATCTACATCCGAGAGATTGTTCGCCTTTATGGGGTGCCGGCATCTATCATTTCGGACTGGGGTACGCAGTTTACCTCGCGCTTCTGGAGAGCAGTTCAGCAGGAATTGGGCACCCAAGTTCAGTTGAGCACAACATTCCTTCCTCAGACGGACGGCAAGTCCGAGAGGACTATTCAGATATTGGAGGATATGCTCCGAGCCTGTGTCATTGATTTTGGAGGCTTGTGGGACCAGTTTTTGGCTTTAGCAGAGTTTGCCTACAACAACAGCTACCAGTCCAGCATTCAGATGGCTCCATATGAGGCGTTGTATGGTAGGCGATGTCGGTCTCCAGTCGGATGGTTTGATTCGGGAGAGGCTCGGTTGTTGGGTACAGATTTAGTTCAGGAGGCCTTGGATAAGGTCAAGATCATTCAAGACGGGCTTCGTTCGGCTCAGTCACGACAAAAGAGTTATACGGATCGTAAGGTTTGAGATGTAGTTTTCATGGTTTGTGAGCGGGTCTTGCTCCGAGTGTCGCCTATGAAGGGCATGATGAGATTTGGGAAGAAGGGAAAGCTTAGCGCTAGGTTCATTGGCCCATTTGAGATTCTCGATCGTGTGGGAGAGGTGGCTTACAGACTTGCCTTGCCACCCAGCTTGTCAGCCCACGTGTTAGATTTCAGCACTGTCCAGTTGGACAAGGATCTGTCCTATTTGGAGGAGCCGGTAGCCATTCTAGACCAGCAGGTTTTAGCAGTTGAGGTGGAAGATTTTTCCTTCACTGCGTGTCCATTGGAGAGGTCAGCCTCCTGAGGCATCGACCTGAGAGTCTGAGTCTAATATGCGAAGCCGTTTTCCTCATCTGTTTCCCGACTCAAGTACTTCTTTCTTTTGTCCGTTCGAGGACGAACGGTTATTTTAGAGGTGGAGAATGTGACGACCCAAAGGGTTATCACCTATTTTCTCTTTCATTCCGCACTTCCGAGGCCTTGAAAACCTCACCTTTAGTTGCCTCGATTTGCGTGTGTAGTTCGAACGCGTAGTCGGAAACATTATATGTTATATTCTGTGAAATTTTTTGAAAATATGGTTTTAAAATGATTAAAGTTGACTTTGGTCAATATTTTTGGTAAACGGACTCGGACCCGTGATTTGACGGTCTCGGATGGTCCGTAGAAAAATATAGGACTCGGGCATGTGCCCGGAGTCGAAATCCGAGGTCTAGAGCCCGTGAAAAAAATTTTTTCTGTGAAATTATTTTTCTGAAATTGTTAAGGAAATTGGAAATGAAAATTGATTAAAAGAGTATGGTATCGGGCTCGTATTTTGGTTCCAACGCTCGATACAAGTCCTATATATGGTTTAAGATCTATCTGTAAAGTTTGGTTTAAAACGGACGTCATTTGACGTGTTTCGGACTTAAAAAATGGAAAATTTGTGTTTGATGAAAAAGTTGGAAGAAATCTTGTGATTTGAGACTCGATTCTATGTATATGATGTTATTTTCGCAATTTGATTGCACGACTAAGTCCGTAGGATATTTTTGAGGTTGTGTGTATGTTCGGAGTGGAGCCCCGAGGGCTCGGGTGAGTTTTAGATAGGCCACGAGTTGCATTTTTGGACTTTGGAAAAAACTGTTGCAGGTCAAGTCTGGTATCTTCGCATTTGCGAAGGATTTCTCGCAAATGCGAGCTCACAAATACGAGTCTAGGACCGCAAATGCAAGAAAGGGAACACCTGCACGGGGGTCGCAAATGCGAACAAAATTTCCGCAAATGCAATGAGGAGCCTTTGCAAATGCGAAGAAGGGCTCGCAAATGCGAAAGTCCCAGCCATCGCCAAAGTTCGCAAATGTGAGCTAAATCTCGCATTTCCCAAATTAGCATGTCGGGGTTCGCAATTGCGAACCCCAGTTCGCAATTCCCATACCTGCAACTTGCATTTTTCATACTTAGACAAATTTTCACCTCATTTCTTCATTCTTTCAACTCAAACACTCCATAAGCGATTTTCCAAGAAAACTTTCTTCCCTAAATCATTTGTAAGTCAAATTTTACTCAATTTCTTCAATCCTTAACATAATTTATCATTCTTTCATCTTAAAATCAAGGTTTTTCATGGGTGAAAATGGCGATTTTGGATAGAACCTAGGTTTTCTTAAATTTAGAGATTTGGACCTCAAATCGAGGTCCGATTTTAAAACCAATCATAGATATGCTCTCGTGGGGGAATGGGTAACCGGGTTTGGTCTGAACCTCGAGTTTTGACCACGTGGGCCTTGGTTCATTTTGGTAATTTTTGAGTAAAACTTTGGAAAATTCATTTTCATGCATTCGAATTAATTCAATTAGCATTTGTTGATACATTCAAGTAATTTGTGACTAGATTCGAGCGGTTTTGTGGTGAATTCGAGGGGTAAAGCTATACTAGAGGATTGAGTCGAGTTTGGAGCATTCGAGGTAAGTGTTTGATCTAACTTTGGCTTGAGGGAATATGATTAGGGTGTTGTTTGCTAATTTCTAAATGTTAAGTACGGTGTATACGCATGGTGACGAGTATCTACACACCGATCTCTAGCATGAACGTGGGTCCTTGTTTGTACTTATTCTGGCATTGTTATGACTCTTCCATGTTAATTTATTAATCCTATGTAATGTGAAGAGTATGAGGATTGATTGTGAATTGTAAATTCTTTTGAGCATTGGCTCGAACAATAAAAAGACTATTGGGTAAGAAATCAAGGAAACAGAAAGAAATATGATTAATCCCTTGCAGGGATGGTTTGAGTATATTGATTATCTCCCTTGTCGGGATGTGAAAGTTATTGTTGTTGCTCCCTTGCCGAGATTTGCCGTTTAATTATGTTTTTTCCTTGCTGGGACATTTCTTATTATTTGTTTATCCCCTCGCCCCGTTTGGTTGTGATTACTGTTTGGGAGAGGAAGAGTGATAATGCACGAAGGGTCATTTCGTGCCATATTTTGATTATATTTGCACGAAGGGTTATTCCGTGCCATGTTTTGATTATATTTGCACGACGGGTAATTCCGTGCCATATTTTGATTAATATGCACGAAGGAACATTCCGTGCTCTGATTTGATTACAAAGGCACGGAGGGTCATTTCGTGCCATTATTTGAGAGTTATGTGAGGAAAAGCACGAAGGTTGATGCCGTGCACTTTACTTGATTACTTTTGGTGAGAATGAGAGTAAAAGCACGGATGTTGATGCCGTGCAACTGTTAATTTTCCTGTTCTCATTAATTATTGTTATTGCCCTGTTTCTTACTTAAATTGTTGACCTTATATCCGGACTGTACTTCCCCCATAGTATGTTCCCCTCCCTTTTAACTGTTTAATTTCTGTGTTCTTTCCTTTTATTTCATATATATGTATTGAACTACATAGGTTGGTTTGGTAGTCCTGTCTAGCCTCGTCACTACTTCGCCGGGGTTAGGTCAGGCACTTAGCAACACATGGGGTCAGTTGTTCTGATGCTACACTTCTGTGCTCTTTTGCACAAATCACGGTACTGGAGTAGCTTTTGGGCCACATTAGTAGGATATTGATCGGGAGCTGACTTTAGTCCAGGGACTTCCGAGGTATCCTAGCTGACGTTCGCAGGTCGGAGTCCCTTCCATGTTATAGTTTGTTTTCCTTGTACCGAGAAAAACGCTGATATGTTTCTATTCAAACTTGTTTTTAGCACTCTTTAGTAGTTCGTGAGTTAGCGACACTAGTCTTGGATAGAGAAACGTTATACTTCCGCATTTTGGGTTTTCAGTTATCTATGTTTTAAAGACTTCCACTTTTATTTAAATGACTCGTTATAATTGTTATTGTTGGGATGTTATCAGAAAATGTTTAAATGCTTGGCTAGCCTAGCTCCGACAGTAGGCGCCATCACAACTCCCGAGGGTGGAAAATCTGGATCGTGACACACCGGCTCCAAAATCAACTTGCAACCAGACTTTTGCCACGAGTATCCCACTCCAAATGGCCCAAATCTATTCCTTTCAATTACATCTCGTAAATAACATCTCAAGCAACTGATTCTACTATTTAATTTTAAGCCAAGACGTAAATTTAGATAAAATGACCAAAACACCCTTCGGGCCAACGTGGTCAAAACCCGAAGTTCGAACTAAAATCCAGTTACCCATTCCTCAACGAAACCAAATATGTGATTAGTTTGGAAATCGAACCTCAAATTGAGGTCCAACCCCCAATTTTAGCAAAACCCTAGGTCCTACCCAACATACCCAAATTTTCCCACTAAAATCTTTGATTTGAAGTTGAAATTATGTTAAAAGGTCTTAAGGAGTGAATAAAATGAGTTAGAAATCACTTACCAATCATTTTGGAGAAGAAGAATTGCTTGGAAAATTGCCTCTTATGTTTTGGGTTTTGAAAAGTGAGAAATAACTGAAAATCCCGTGTTTTTATACCCTCTGAACCTCCCCAGCGCGGGCTGCACAAAAAGGACCGCGGTCGCGCTGAGCAGCTTGGAGACCTGTTGCTCTCTAAAGCACAGCGCGGACCGCGCAAAAAGGACCGCAGCCACACTTGTGAAACTGAAGACTTGCTAGCTCTCTGAAGTTTGCCACGCAGACCGCGCAAAGACGACGGCGGCCGCGCAGCACACACCGCGGACCACACTAAGGCGACCGCGGGCGCTCTGGAGCCTGTAACTTTTCCTGAACCGGCAACATCTGGTATTTTTAAGTCTAAGGCTTCCCGGAACCTACTCGAAACTCACCCGAGCCCTCGGGACTCCAAACCAAACATGCACACAACCTCAAAAATATCCTACGAATCATATGTGCGATCAAATCGCTAAAATAATATCATATACATCAAATCAAGCCTTAAAGCTCATGATCCCTTCCCAAATTTTTCGTAAAACATAAAATTCCCATTTCGGGTCCGAAACACGTCAAACGACGTCCGTTCTCAACCAAACTTTACAGAAAGTGCTTAAATCATATATAAGACTTGTACAGGGCGCCGAAACCACAATACGGGCACGATACCGTAGTCTTTTAATCAAATTTTATTTCCAATTTCCTTAATTATTTCCAGAAATCAATTTCACATGAAAATTTATTTCTCGGATTTGGGACCTCGAAATTCGATTCCGGGCATACGCACGAGTCCCATCTTTCCTACGGACCATCCGAGACCGTCAAATCATGGGTTTGGGTCTGTTTACCAAAAAAATTGTCCGAAGTCAAATGTATTCAATTTAATATAAAAAATCTAGCATTTTTCTCACAAAATTCATATTTAAGCCTTCCGGCTACGCGTCCGGACTACGCACGTAATTCGAGGCAACTCGAGAGGAGGTTCTCAAGGCCTCAAAAGCACAGGATGGGTAATAAATAAGTTACGACCCCATTGGGTCATCACGGTTTAACTGACACGAAGGCTGTCCAATAATTCAACTAGTTCCACTTGCTGGTGCTGCTAGGAGATTTACCTAGCAATGCATTGAGAAAGCTTATGAAAAGGCATGCTTTGGATGAAGACAATACCTGGCCCCTTTAGAATAGCCATTATCGGATTATCATTCTGTAATTGCATAAACATGGTCAGAACAACATGCCTCTGAAACCAAATTACAGAGATGACAAAGGACTCAAGTTGGATTACTTGCATAAAAGAGCTATTCAAAGCCAGAGGATCATAGATAATAAATCACATTTCTCATTGGATAATATTTCAATCATTAGTAGAGTGCCAAAGTAATTATGCTATTAGAAGAAATGTAGACACTACATATATTGGTTATTAAATGCAATTTGGATCTCAGACATTCTAATGGAAGAAAGCACCAAAAACTTGCAGTATAACTGAAGTTCTAAAAGATCAGGATTAAATCGAAAAAGAGGAAGGTATACTTATGGGTCCACGAAACTTGCTTTCATTGGGAAGGAAAAGGAGGAAAGTCCACATGACATAAGGTGACAAAGAAAACAACATAAGAGATGATGCCAGGAACGAGCAATTTAGAGTCTTAAGGTTGTGTGGGGCAACAGAGTGAATCGGTGCAAGACAAGAAACAAAAAATTTCAAACTTCGAACCTGGGATAAGTAGAAAAACCACCTTACAAGATCAACTAACAAACGATGTGCATCATTTAGGCTCGTCGATCATTTCTAGGAAAACTATGTAAGTTAATATCTACAGGGACAAAATTACATGACACAGAAACTCCTGAATCAAAATCTTCATGTTGTCAACGGCTCGTAGACCAAAATGATGGTATTTTCTAGTATTGAATGCAGAAGATTCAAGCATTATATTTGGAACATCAAATGTGTGTTCGTAGAAAGAAGAGATGGTTGGCATCTCCCCCTATTGGGACAGGAAGTCGGGAACAACCTTCGAGTTTTACCTGTTGCTACACATATCCGCGGTTAAGGCTACCACTTCAGTGGATCTTACCCCAACTTTATCAACCAAAAAATATTTTTTTGAAATATAGCAAACTATATCGATGATTGTTTTTGCTCATCCTTAGTAAGATCCGCTAATCATATCCTAGTCAATTTCTCAACCCCTTTCAAACCATCTCAAGTAATGTTGTTTTACTCTTAAGAATCCAATGTCAACAGAACTTGACTTTTATTTGATATATATGTCAACAGTTATTTTACTTGGCAGTTCCTCATATCAACTCTAGTTTCATCTGAACCTTGATTACTTGTCAAGGACGACTTTCGATGTAGTTCAAACCTTATTAATCATCAGGCAGTCACTAATTTCCTTAGAAGATACAATTACTTTATAGTGTGTTTGCCTGATTGTCACCTAAATATAATCACTATAGATAGTTAAAGTTAGTTTCATTTTCCTTGTAAGATTATTGAGGAACCATTCTCTAAGTTTCTGTAGAACTAAATTGTAACTTTGAAGGTCTTTATAAAAGGACCAGGTTCCTTTGTTAAGACAATTTGAGGAAGACGGGGAAGGAATTGTGTGACACATGCATAAGGCCAAATATGAGTTGAACCCTTGAAATTTAGTAACATGAAAGATCTGGAAAAGTATAGCAAAGTAAGGCTCTTGGGTCTCTTCAAAGTACAAGTTGCCATAGTGACAAACATCTTTCAAGTATGATTCTGATATAGGTATAAGAAAATATTCTAACATACCCTTTTAGGATAACTGATTCTTCTTCCCAAATCATAAAGCAACCACCATAACACTGCCTACATCTTTCCTTTTTCTTCTTCTGATAAAACATTACATCGCCATTATCACGAGCAATGCGGTCTCTAGCTCGGATAAAGGAGAACAATGCTAAGTTGACAGCAAACATATAAACAATCTAATTATAATGAATTAGTATAACGAATCCCTGAGGATCATATAGTCAACCCAACTATTTTGGAATTCAGATGTTGTTTATCCATTGAATTGTACTGAAATAGGCATAACAGAATAGAAGACACCTTTTTAAAAGTGTTATTTTTTCTCCTAATAATACAACAAACACCATATTTATTATACAATCATCTATTTTCAGCAAACCTAAAGGACAAAACTTAAAAGAAAACATATGAACTAAATCAATTACCACTTCAAATACTAAGCTTCTCGGGAATAAATCATTCTAGCCTTTCTTGCATAAGCATAAATGCCACCAGCTTCAATGACAGGACTAGCATCACCAATTGGCTTCAATTTATACTCTTTTCTGGTCGTATGATTAATCAACCTACTCTCTCCTGGCTCAACAGTCACCACATCACACGTCTTACACTCCTCGCAAATCCTCACTTCCGATTTAAGCGGATAAACTTCGCCTGTCGCAACCGAATTCCTGAAGAAAATCCTCGCATACGACTCTGCCACCACCGCCGACACACCCGCGGCTCCTAAACAACCGGGATGACCCTCACCCGAATTTGTCACTGCCTATGATCAGGGAGTACTTGGATGTAAATTCATTCGGGTCAACGAAACGGAATTGGTATGATAAAGGGAGTCCGCACAGCGTGTAAGACCCGAGTTTTTTGTACTCGTCTGGGTTTGATGGGACTAGGTTAGGTATTCTGCGGGGATGATTTGTTCAGTGTCGATGTTGTCCCAAATGAAGTAGCTGAGGCCGTGAAAAATGGTGGCGGTCGTGATAGTGGTTTCCAGTATGGCAGAGGCGGTGGAACAACGAAGGGGTGCGACGGTGGGTTTTTTGGGAGTTGGGCCAAAATGAGAAATTAAAGGATTGAAAGGGTTATTGGAGAAAATTGAAGGGAGTGTAACGGAGGCGGTAATAGAGGAAGCGCGTGGTTGGCACGCAGTTCGAAGGTGGTGATGGAACTGGAAAGAGTTGATGAAACCTTCATTGAAGAAAGCTTCGGAGATTGCTAATTTTTGCTGAGAGAGTGGAGTGTGTTAAAAATGTGGGCAACACTTGTTAGATATTGGGCTTTATTATTATGGATCAGAAAAGCAGGCGAGCTGCCAGTTTAATGGACCAGTGCTGCCATTTTTAGAGTCGACCTAACCCTACTCTCTCTAACCCTATATTTATTTAATATTCTCCTCTCTTTTTTGAGTATGTGTTAAGTAGTATTAGGACATAAAAGTATTTATCACAAGAACTCATGTTTCAATAAACCAATATATATAGCCAAATATGTCAAAGTCTTGTTTGAATAGTGTCGTGAAATACTTTTTTCTAAAACCAAATAACCACCCTAGCAATGATAGTAGCATAACCGAACACCGGTATAGACATTGGAAGACACTAAATGCTTTTGGTCCATCGACGGGCAATAGTGTTGAAGTTGTATATGCAATATTTTTTCTTTCTACTTAAAAATAAAAAGGACCCAAACCGAATCATGAACATCCCTAGCTAGCAACATAATCAGTATATAATCTATGTTTACCGTCTAAGAAAAGTAAACAGTGCATCCGACATAAAAGAGCACAGGAACAAACATGTAATATGCTTAGGTCCACCTCAACATCTCATTTAATTGCTTAAGCTATGGTTGAATTTTAGTGATTATAAACTCTATTTTTGTCTTTCATGTTGGCGAGGATTATAAATACTTAATTACTGGAGAAGTTTGTTAATTATTAGAAAAAATAATAGATTTCTCTTTTTCCGGCGTTCACTTATAGAAATTAGCAAAGATATCAAGTATTGAACCTTTTTCAATGATCATAACATACTGAATTTAATACAGGGACAAACCATGCAGTTCTAAGACAAGAAAAGTCACTGCTATTATGTGAAATTTTGATGCAGATACTGTACAAGTTATCAAGGTCAATTGATTTACAATTCCAACGTCATACATGACTCCATCATTGCCACGCTAAAATCCCTGCTTATATTTACTCTATATTTACAACTAAAATTTAAATGTTGGTCAACCCAAAAGAAAATAAAGGTGACAAAGAACAATATAGAATATTAACATAAACAAAAAGGAAATAAGAAGGCTAAAACATAAGTTAAGATTAAAGATGATACAATGAAAATATATGCTATAAAGAAAAATATTGCTATCTGAAGGAAGAATTTTGGATTGTCCCTCATGTTTGGATATGTTATCGCTCTGCAACAGAGAATCAAAACAACAGATCAATTTTCTCCAAAGCTAGAGTTTAACTGATAGGAAGGTTGTCCAATAATTCAACTAGTTCCACTTGCTGGTGCTGCTAGGAGATTTACCTAGCAATGCATTGAGAAAGCCTGTGAAAAGGCATGTTTTGGACGAAGACAATACCTGGCCCCGTTAGAACAACCATTATCATATTATCGTTCTGTAATTGCATAAACATGGTCAGAACAACATGCCTTGGAAACCAAATTATAGAGATGACAAAGGACTCAAGTTGGATTACTTGCATAAAAGAACTACTCAAAGCTAGAGGATCGTAGATAATAAATCACATTTCTCATTGGATAATGTTCCAATCATTAGTAGAGTGATAAAGTAATTATGCTATTAGCAGAAATGTAGACACTACATATATTATTGAATGCAATTTCGATCTCAGACATTCTAATGGAAGAAAACACCAAAAACTTGCAGTATAATTGAAGTTCCAAAAGATCAGGATTAAATCGAAAAAGAGGAAGGTATACTTATAGGTCCACGAAACTTGCTTTCATTGGGAAGGAATAGGAGGAAAGTCCACATGACATAAGGTGACAAAGAAAACAACATAAGAGATGATGCCAAGAACGAGCAATTTAGAGTCTTAGGGTTGTGGGGAAAACAACATAAGAGATGATGCCAAGAACGAGCAATTTAGAGTCTTAGGGTTGTGGGGGCAACAGAGTGAATCAGTGCAAGAGAAGAAACACAAAATTTCTAACTTCGAACCTGGGATAAGCAGAAAAATCACTTTACAGGATCAACCAAAAAACGATGTGCATCATGTAGGTCCGTCGATCATTGCTACGCAAACTATGTAAGTTAATATCTACGGGGATAAAATTACATGACACAGAAACTCCTGAATAATATTCTTCATGTTGTCAACAGCTCCTAGACCAAAATGATGGTATTTTCTAGTAATTGAATGTAGAAGATTCAAGCATTATATTTGAAATATCAAACGTGTGTTCGTAGAAAGAAGAGATGGTTGCCATCTCCCCCAATAGGGGGAGGAAGTCGGGAACAACCTTAGAGCTTTACCTGTTGCCACACACATCCACGGTTAAGGCTACCACTTCGGTGGATCTTATCCCAACTTTAACAACCAAAAATATTTTTTTGAAACATAGCGAACTATCTCGATGATTGTTCTTGCTCATCCCTAGTAAGATCCTCTAATCATATCCTAGTCAATTCCCCAACCCCTTTCAAACCATCTCAAGTAATGCTGCCCTACTCTTAAGAATCCAATGCCAATAGAACTTGACTTTTATTTGATATAATATGTCAACAGCTATTTTACTTGGCAGTTCCTCATATCAACTCTAGTTTCATCTAAACCTTGATTATTGGTCAAGGACGACCTTCGATGTAGTTCAAGCCTTATTAATCGTCAGGTATTCACTAATTTTCTTAGAACATACAATTACTTTATAGTGTGTTTGCCTGATTGTCACCTAAATATAATCACTATCGATAGTTAAAGTTAGTTTCATTTTCCTTGTGAGATTATTGAGGAACCATTCTCTAAGTTTTTGTAGGACCAAATTGTAATTTTGAAGGTCTTTATAAAAAGACCAGGTTCCTTTGTTAAGACAATTTAAGAAAGACAGGGAAGGAATTGTGTGAGACATGCATAAGGCCAAATATGAGTTGAACCCTTAAAATTTAGTAACATGGAAGATCTAGCAAAGTAATATACTTTGCTATAAGAACACGTTATTCCTTCCGTGAAAGATATTTACAGGAATCAAATAAGAACACGTTATTCCTTCAATATTATGAAACATGGTTTTTCTTTTTCCTTTCTTCTTTTTTTGAAAATCAAGTCACCCCAAATATTATACTACAAATTATAAAATGTGAAAATAATGGAGTGGAGCACATTGGTTACGGCTAAAAAGTGTCCAAATTTGGAAAATTTATCACATAAACTACCTTGCCGATGTGTGGAAAAAATCTCAGTCGAAAGTTCATGAAGAATAGAAGCTATATATAAGTGTAGTAAAAACAAATTGGAAAAACATTATCCAAAACTAAACAAGTATCGTATTTACCGGGCTAAGAGTCTATTTTGACCCGGGCGGACTTTGACTCAAATCAGGTATTTATTTTAAAAGTTTATTGAATAAGTACGAATTATTAATTTAGAATCCAGTAACTTGAAGGATTAAACTCTTGAACTCATAAACTTAAAATACTGACTCCACCTCTGATTTTGACCTACCTTAGCTTATTATTGGTATCAAAGCGATATGCCCATTATATAGTGATGACGTGAAATGAAGTTTATTGTCTTGACTAGGTGGTTTGGAAACACAAGCACAATGAGAAGCTTACGCATGCTTTGGTAGTTGTAAACTGCAGGGGTCACACGGTGAATCTTGAAAAATAAGTTGTATAATTGTCGGGGCCATGTAGTTATTTATGATCTCCAAATAGCATTTTTAAACTTAATTCCGAACCAGGGGCAAAGGCACACTTGGGTTAGGGTGATCAACTGACCGTCCTTTGTCGGAAAATTACACTGCTTGTATAGGTAAAATATTAGAGTTTAGAGGTACATAACAAGTATTGAACACTCTTTGTCAGATTATTTTTTTTCAAGTTTGAATACCCTTGATAAATTTCCGGTTTCGTCACTGCTCCAAACACTACTTCTTTTCCAAACTTACAAGTTTTATGTTCAAACACCTACTTAATTTGTTCTTGAAGAGATTATTAAGTGTGTGAACAAGAGTTTCACGTTAAAAATTGATACAGCAATGTAGTAGCATCGTTAAGAATAAATAATTAAGTCAAAAAAGAAAAAGAACAAAAAAGGAGAAGAAAAGAAAGAAGAGTAGTGAAGATCTACTACATTGACCAATGGAAATAAGTATGGATTTAAACGAAATTCAAGACGAAAACGACTAATCATTTGCCACAAAATCATTGTTGTTTCAAAATTGATGGAACGCGTTTAATCAATCATCATCATCTTTTTACATCTTATTTTTATTTTTTTATTTTTTTTATTTTTTATTTTTTGCAATTAGGCTCATAGGGTTTCCTCACCTACTAAACTATAACCCTCTATGTTACATCCTTATCAAATATGAACAAAATTTATTAACAACTGGCTTTTATCTCTGCATATATGTACTGGATTTGCATGTTTGTCTTACACTATGTGTGTTTTATTGCTGAAGTTTCATTATAAAAGATATTGTCCTTTTTGAAACTGACGTAGTTTAATTGTGATATCCTAAGAATTTTTTTGATCCCCTTGTAAAAAATTTTGGTTATGTTGATGGAACTGATAGAATATCAAATATAACTCGGTAGAATGGCACGAATATCACTGTTATAAAAAAAAAAATTATACTCTCTTCGGTTCACACCTTTTGCCTTGACTCGGATTAAGTTTTAAAAAATGGAAAAGGGTCAAATCTGTCCCCTAGACTATTCGCTTAAGTTTAAAAATACTCTCCCTCCACCTATTTTGTAAAAATTATCCTCACCATTACAAATTTGGCCCATTCATGCCCCTAACATCAACTTTTCGGCCCACTCATACCCTAAAAACTAACAACCCTATTTTGATTAAGAAAAAAATTTATTATTTATTATATGTTAATTATTGGCATAATACATATACAGATACTTAAACTATCAAAGAAAGTTCACTTGAACACCTCAATTGAGCCATTTTCAACCGAAACACTTTTACTATATTTTTACTGCACCAGTTTAACACGTCCGACCTGAAGTTATAAATTTTTTGACGCGTTTGTTCACGCTCTTCCAGCATGGATAATCTAACCAGTTAAAAATTGACACATTTTTTACAATGACACATAGATTATTTTACCTAAAATCAAAATTATTTACCCTATTCCTAATCCCCAAACATTCCCCCTAATTTTTCAGCATGGATCCCACTTCTATCACTTCTTTCAAATGTCTCTCTTTCGTTTTCCTCATCCCCAAACATCCCCCTAATTTTTTTTCCTTTTCTCTTTCTTCGCCGATACCAAGCAATTCTCCTTCAATTTCTACAGAAAAACACTGAGATTTATATCCTTCAATGTGACCCATATCTCATCTAATCACCAACAACCTTTTCTGTATTAGATTCATGACACATATCATTTTCTTCTTCGTTAGTCCAACACACGTCTTCTCTTATATATTTCCTCATATATTTTTTGAGTTTTTCCATGAAAAGGAAATGATAATTCTTGGGGAACAAATATGGGTTGTTAATGAAAACAAGATTTATGAAAAATGGGTTTAAAGTTTTTGAAGTGAGTCGTCGAAGAAACTTGGATGAAAAGATTAACTTAAGGATTTTTCCTCTCCTCAACCTCCATTTAAAATTTATTTTCAAAATATGATTTTATTTATAGATGCTATCTTTTTAAGAAGGGAGTTTAAGTTAGTTTTTTAGGGTTCTTACATCTATGGAGATTAAGGATAATATATTGCAGAGAAAAGGAAAAGAAATTAGGGAGACTATTTGGGGATGAGGAAAACAAAAAAAAGAGTTGAAAGAGTGATAGAAGTGGGATCCACATGTCCACATGTTTGATTCTGAAGTGTCTCACACAAGATAAAATTGTGTTTCACGCTCTCTAAAGAGATGGGCATCACACACTATGCCACATCACCGAATTGTATTTCAGACGTGTTAAACTGGTGTAGTAAAAGTATTTCGGTGGAAAATGGCTCAGTTGAGGCGGTCAAGTGAACTTTCTTTGATTGTTTAAGTGTCTGTCTATGTATTCTGCCTTTCCTATTTTCTTAAATTAAAACCTCGCCCATATCTACTTATTAGCCTACTCCGTCTTAGATTTTCATCCTTCAACACCCACGGATCTCCCTCTCCATCTCAAATTTTTCGGCCTTAATTTAATTTTTAAATTAGCATTTTTTATTAAATCAATCTTCTGAGTGAAATCAGGTATTCTTTGAAATTAATGCTTCATTGTAAGATTTTATGGTTTAATAAGTTATTTTTCTGCCAATAGTAATGATCATTGAGCATTTGCAATATTTTTGTTGTATATTTCCTGATAACACTACATTCAATTTTGATTATACCAATGATTTATTTGGTCTTTGCTCGGACCTCGACCTTTTTCTTCCTCATTGGCTCATCATAGTCTGAACATCCGAACTGTAATGACCCGACTGGTCGTTTTGCGCTTTAGAACCCCGTTCCCTCAAATAAAACTTTTCGCACCTGCTTTAGCTAATTTATGACTTGCAGGGATAGTTGGTTCAGAAGTTGGAAGAGTTTCGAGTAAGAATATGTCCATTTGCTTCGTTAAGATTTTCTAAAAAGGCCAAGTTTAACTCCGGTCAATTTTCTTGGGAAACGGACCCAGATTCGTAATTGACGGTCCCGAAGGGTCCGTGGGAAAATATGGGGCTCGGATTCTTTATTTAAAGAATTAAATAAAGTAAGTAATCATTGATTTCCTAGGTATCGGGCTCGGATTTTGGTTCCGAAATTTGGTACAAGTCCGATATATCAATTAAGACTTACCCGTAAAATTTAGTATCAATCCGAGTAGTTTAAGGGCGTTTTGACCCGTTAGAAGCAAATTAAGAACTTGGAGTTCAATAGATTGATTCATTTGGTTTTAGGACGTGATTCCTAGATTTAACGTTGCTTTGAGTGATCCGAGGGCTCGAGTAGGTCCGCCTCATGATTTTGGACTTGTCGGTATGTTCGGACGGGGCACGGGAACCCCGAGCGTCAAATGAGCGAGGCTTGAGTGAGGTTAAAAGTTGGAAAAAGTGTTGAGTCTGCTGCTTCTGTCATAACTGCATCTGCGGTTCTAGGACCGCAGAAGCGGTACTGCAGATGTGGTCAAGAACCCACAGAAGCGGTCAGGAGCAGCTCAAGAAAAATCGCAGATGCGATTTTGAGACCGCAAAAGCGGTCCTGCTTAAGCGGCTATTTGATCGCAAAAGCGATCCAGCCAATTTGGACCAAGATCGCAGAAGCGGCCCAAAACCACAGAAGCGGTAAATGCACTGCAGAAGCGGAAATAGCTGGGAGCAGAACCTCCATTTAATATGAACTCAAACCTCATTTTATCATTTTTCACTTTACACTTAGGCGATTTGGGTGCTTCTAAAGAGAGGGTTTCAACACAACTTTGTAAGGTAAGTAATTCCCCTTCATCCTTAGCTTAAACACATGTATATTAGGTAGATTAAATACTAAAAACTAAGTAAAAAAATAAGGGTTAGAACTAGACCTAGGGTTTTAATAAAACTAAGGTTTAATCATGTAATTTGCTATGTAATAAACTAGAAATCATATATTAGTGATCCTTAGGTTATGGAGAATAATTTCCTTCAAAAAACCTCGAAATCCGGGCACGTGGACCCGGGGTTGGAATTTAGGAAACATGTGAAAGGGGTTGGGAAATGGCTTAAATAGCTAGGATTCGATCCTGTATTGACTAGTTCTTATTTCCTTTAACTAGTTTGTGAACATTTGGCTCCGAATTGGGGGTTTGCGCTTGTTCTTGATATTGGAAGTGCGCTTCGGAGCGAGGTGAATCTCATTTATAACTTTGTAATAGGGAATTGTCCCCATAGGATTAATGAATGAGTAATTATTGCTAAATGCGGGGGCTACGTACGCACCAAGTGACGAGAGTCCGTACGTAGCCACTAATATGTTGATTTTCCGAGTAGTTTAGGACACAATTCATGTTTCGTTTATGAGAATCTCCATGTTATTTGTCTAATGAGATCACTTAGGATGTGTTAAAGACTTGAAAGGAAATAAAAGCAACTTGCACACTTGTTGAACATTGTATGGTATAATTGACTCTAAATGTGCCTTTGTGCGTATTCTTGACTTTGCTTGATATTTGTTGATCGGGCCGATCGCCTCGGTATGAATAGATGCATCTATAGGAGCGTCTTCAACCCTCGGCAAGTGCACAGTTTCTTTCTGTTGATTCAGGCCGTCGCCTCGGCATTACGTGCGTATGTTTAATTGTGTGGAACTTATACCTGCCTCGTTTTGCTATTGTCCCGAAATAAAAATCGTAAATTTGATGCAGTGAAGTACATGAGTTATGCCACTTGCCATAAACTGTTAATTATTGTAACTTCCATGATTAGAAAACATTATACATGTCTATATTATTTGACCTTAGTAAGTATCGAGTCGACTTCTCGTCTCTACTTCTTCGAGATTAGACAGGATACTTACTGGGTACATGTTGTTTATGTACTCATGCTACGCTTCTGTACTTAAATGTATAGGATTTGAGGCAGGTGGATCTGGACATCATTCTGGTGCGCATCAGTGAGCACGCTTGGGACTTCTACGGTGAGTTGCTTCTCTTTCATACCGATCCGCAGCCGAAGAAGTCTTTCCTTGTACTTTTATTCTGTCTATCCTGGTTCAGATAGTAGGATAGTTTATTATTCTTTTGTGTATATTCTACTAATTTCCCGTAGCTTGTGACACCAGGTTCTAGCACACACTTTGGTAGACATTTATTTTCGGGTTGTGAAATCATTTTGATACATTATGGATCACTTCTGGCCTTAATTTTAAATTTGAAAATCTATTATACTTAGTTTTGGTAAAAGTAAAATGAGAACTTAAATTATACTTCCGCGTTGGCTGGCTTGACAATGGTATTGGGCGCCATCATGACCTATTATGGAAAATGGATCGTGACAACATGGTATCAGAGCACTAGGTTCATGTAGGTCTTACAAAGTTATGGGAAAACCTGATAGAGTCTTGTAGATCGATACAGAGACGTCTGTATTTATCTTCGAAAGGCTATAGGGTATTAGGAAAGACTACCCTTTATTCATTTCTATCGTGCAGTGGTTAGTATACTAAATTTCCCTCTTCTATTCTCTCACAGATGGTGAGGACTCGCACTGCCGATGTCCCGAACCCGGGAGAAGCTACTCCCCCTATTGCTAGAGGCCGGGGGAGGGTACCGGCCCGTGGTAGGGGATGTAGGCATCCCAAAGCCATTCCAGATGCACCATAGAGGATCTTGCGAGGGATCCCATTATTGAGGAGCAGGGCGAGGTGCCCACAACTGTGCCTACTCTGGTGGATTCCATGACAGTGCCCGGATTTTAGGAGGTCATGGGCCGCATGCTACGGTTCATGGACACTATGACTCAGGCTGGTTTATTTCCAACAGACCTAGCTGCTTCACAGGCAGGAGGGGAAGCCCAGACCCCTACTACTTAGGCTCCAGGTCATGCAGCTGCGGTATATTAGACTCCGGGTACACTACCCGTAGATGGGGTTCAGCCAGTTCCTGCATTGGCGCCCCAGGCCAGGCCAGCTGTGGATGGCGATCCGCAAAAGTTACTAGACAGATGGACTAGACATCACCCTCCAGTCTTCGGGGGTGAGCGTCATGAGGATGCTTGGGACTTCATCGACAAGTGCAGGGACAGACTGCACTCCATGAGGATATTGGAGTCGCATGGATTCGACTTCACTACTTTTCAGCTTGAGGGAAGGGCCCGTAGATGGTGGCAGTCCTATGTTCTTGGCAGGCCCGCCGGTTCTCCTCCCATCACCTGGGGTCTGTTCGTACAGTTGTTCTTGGACAGGTATATTCCGCCCTCTGAGAGGGAAGAGCTACAGTATCAGTTTGAGCACCTTGAGAAGGGTCAGATATCTGTGAGTGACTATGAGGCGAGGTTTTCTAAGTTATCCCTCCATGCACTTATGAAACTCCCTACAGATGCAGAGAAAGTGCGAAGGTTTGTCGCCAGGTTGCAGCCCAGTATTCGATCGGGTATGGCCCAAGAGGTGGAGATGGGTGTAGAGTATCAGCTTGTGGTCGAGATTGCTTACCGGATTGAGGGGTATCGCCTGAGGGGTAGAGAGCAGATACAGCAGGATAAGAGAGCCAGATTCTTTGGAGAGTTCAGAGGTGCTCCAGCTAGGGGCAGAGGTCAGTGCGGGAGGGGTCAGCCCAGTAGGCCCCCGTCTTTAGCACCACCACCTCCCACCCGAGGGGCTCCAGCACGCCCCTATTTAAGTTCCATGCCAGAGAGTTCCTACCGCCCACCAACTATACAGGGTTCCTCTAGTGGGTATTCAGGTCCCCAGGGTTCTTCTAATTCCTACTTCAGTGCTATGCCGGAGAGTTCATATCGTCCACCGGCTATCCAGGCTCCTCCCAGGGGATCTATGATTTATCAGGGATAGCCATTAGGGCAACAGGTCGCCGCACCACGTTATTTTGAGTGCGGAGACCCCGGTCACATGAGGAGGTACTACCCCAGGATTAGGGGCAAGGCAGTGCAGCAGGGGCAGCAACCCATGACTCCAGCACCAGCGGCCCAGCCACCCAGAGGTGGAGGACAGACTGGTAGAGGTCACCCAGAGGTGGAGGTCAGGCGGGTAGAGATTGCTCAGACAGGTGGAGGCCAGCCAGCCAGTGCTCCATCTAGGTTCTATGCTCTTCCATCCAGGCTAGATGTATTGGCCTCAGATGCCGTCGTCACATGTATTATTTTCGTCAGTGGTAGGTATGCTTCAGTATTATTTGATCTAGGGTCTACTTATTAATATTTTTTATCTCTGTTTGCTCGATTCCTGGTCATTTCTCCTAAGCCTTTGGATGTTCCTGTTCATGTGTCCACTCCTGTGGGTGATTCTATAGTTGTGGACCGGATCTACCAGTCTTGTATGGTTACTTTCTGCAGTTTTGAGACTAGAGCATATCTTTTGTTGCTTGATATGATCGATTTTGAGGTCATCATGGACATGGATTGGTTATCTCCATATCACGCCATCCTAGATTGCCATGCCAAGACTATTTCACTAGCGATGCCAGGATTGCCGAGATTGGAGTGGAAGGGTTCCACAGTTGATACACCTAGCAGGGTTATTTCTTTCCTGAAGGCTCAACGCATGGTTGAGAAAGGTTCTTTGGCTTATTTAGCTTATGTGCGAGACACCACCACAGAGTCTCCGACGATTGATTCAGTGCCAGTAGTCCGAGAGTTCGCCGAAGTTTTTCCTTCTGATCTCCCTGACATGCCTCCGGATCGTGATATTGATTTCTATATTGATTTGGCTCCAGGCACTCAGCCTATATCTATTCCACCGTACCGTATGGCTCCTAAGGAGATGAAGGAGCTAAAGGAGCAGTTGGAGGAGTTGTTAGCAAAAGGGTTTGTTAGGCCCAGTGTATCGCCTTGGGGTGCACCAGTGCTATTTGTGAAAAAGAAGGATGGGACTATGCGGATGTGCATTGATTACCACCAGTTGAATAAAGTCACCATGAAGAACAAGTGTCCATTGCCCAATATTGATGATTTGTTTGACCAGCTGCAGGGTGCTAGGGTATTCTCTAAGATCGACTTGAGGTCAGGGTATCATCAGCTGAAGATTCAGGATTCAGATGTTCCGTAGTCTACATTCAGGACTAGATATAGCCACTATGAGTTTCCGGTGATATCCTTTGGCTTGACTAATGCTCCAGTGGCATTTATGGACTTGATGAACAGGGTGTTCATGTCTTATATTGATTCTTTTGTTATCGTCTTCATTGACGACATCTTGATATACTCACGTAGCCTAGGGGAGCACGAGCAACATTTGAGAGTAGTGCTTCAGACCTTGCGAGAGTAGAAGCTTTATGCTAAGTTCTCCAAGTGTGAGTTTTGGCTAGAGTCAGTGGCATTCTTGGGGCATGTAGTGTCAGGAGAGGGTATTAAAGTGGATCCCAAGAAGATGGAGGCAGTTCAGAGTTGGCCACGCCCTACTTCAGTGACCGAGATCAGGAGTTTCCTAGGGTTAGCAGGTTACTAACGGCGATTTATGCAGGGTTTTTCATCTATTGCATCACCTCTGACCAGATTGGCCCAAAAGGGTGCTCCATTATGTTGGTCCGATGATTGTGAGGAGAGCTTCCAGAAGCTCAAGACGGCTTTGACTACAACACCAGTTCTTGTGTTGCCTTCCGGTGTAGGGATGTATACGGTATATTGCGACGCTTCTCACATTGGATTGGTATGTGTATTGATGCAGGATGGGCGAGTTATTGCATATGCTTCACGTCAATTGAAGGTTCATGAGAAGAATTACCCTATGCACGATCTAGAGTTGGTGGCGATTGTTCATGCTCTTAAGATATGGAGGCATTATTTGTATGGGGTGTTATGTGAGGTTTACACCGGCCATCGCAGCTTGTAGCATTTGTTCAAGCAGAGGGATCTTAATTTGAGGCAGCACAGGTGGCTTGAGTTACTAAAGGATTATGATGTTACCATTCTTTATCATCCAGGTAAGGTGAATGTGGTCACGGATGCCTTGAGCAGAAAGGCGGAGAGTATGGGTAGCTTGGCATTCATTCCGGCTGAGGAGAGACCATTAGCTTTGTACATTCAGTCCTTGGCTAACAGACTTGTGAGATTGGACATTTCGGAGCCTAGCCGAGTTCTGGCATGTGTGGTTGCTCGGTCTTCGTTATTGGGGCAGATTAAGGCCCGACAGTTCGATGATCCACATTTGGCGGTTCTCACAGAGACGATACTTTAGGGAGGTGCCAAGGAGATTTCTATTGGCGAGGATGGTGTGTTACGGCTTCAGGGCCGTGTATGTGTTCCTAATGTTAAAAGCTTGAGAGAAAGGATTCTAGAGGACGCCCATAGTTCGAGGTACTCTATTCATCCGGGTGCCACGAAAATGTATCGTGACTTGAGGCAAAATTACTGGTGGCGGAGGATGAAGAAGGACATCGTGGAGTATGTAGCTAGATGTTTGAATTGCCAGCAGGTCAAGTGAGCACCAGAGGCCAGGTAGCCTACTTCAGCAGATGCCCATTTCGGAATGGAAGTGGGAGCGCATCACCATGGATTTCGTGGTTGGGTTGCCGCGGACTTTGCAGAAGTTTGATTCAGTATGGGTTATTGTGGATAGGTTGACCAAGTCGGCCCACTTCATTCCAGTGGCGACTACTTACACAGCGGAGAGATATGCTCATATTTACATTCGGGAGATAGTTAGGTTGCACGATGTGCCAGTCTCCATCATATCAGACAGAGGCCCTCGGTTCACTTTCCATTTTTGGAGAGCTATTCACAGTGAGTTGGGGACCCGCGTAGAGCTTAGCATGGCATTCCATCCTCAGAATGATGGGCAGTCGGAGCGGACAGTTCAGATTTTAGAGGATATACTTAGAGCATGTGTGATTGACTTTGGAGGGCAGTGGGATCAGTTCTTGCCCTTAGTGGAGTTTGCATACAATAACAGCTATCAGTCCAGTATAGAGATGGCCCCGTATGAGGCATTATATAGTCGGTGTTGTCGTTCTCCTATCGGGTGGTTTGAGCCTAGTGAGGCTAAGTTGCTTGGTACAGATTTGGTACATGATGCCTTGGACAAAGTAAAGTTGATTCAGGAAAGGCTCCGCACAGCTCAGTCCAGACAGAAGGGTTACGCGGATTAGAAGGCGCGTGATGTATCATTCATGATTGGCAAGAAGGTTCTCTTGAAAGTCTCGCCAATGAAGGGGATTATGAGATTTGGGAAGACGGGAAAGCTAATCCCAAGGTTTATTGGTCCCTTTGAGGTGTTGAGGTGGGTTGGAAAGGTTGCATATGAGCTTGCTTTACCTTCCAATTTATCGGGAGTTCATCCAGTCTTTCATGTATCGATGCTTCGGAAGTATCATGCCGACCTATCACACGTATTGGACTTCAGTACCATTCAGTTAGATGAGAGCTTAGGCTACGAGGAGGAGCCAGTTGCCATTATTGACAGATAGGACCGCCAGTTGAGGTCCAAGAGGATTTCTGCGGTGAGGGGCCAGCGGAGGGGCCAACCGGTTGAGGAGGCGACCTGGGAGTCCGAGGAGGACATGCGGAGCAGATATCCCCACTTATTCAGTAGTCCAGGTACTTTTCTATGTCCGTTCGGGGACGAACATTTATTTAAGAGGTGGAGAATGTAATGACCCAACTGGTCATTTTGCATTTAAGAACCCCGTTCCCTTAAATAAAACTTCCTGCACCTGCTTTAGCTAATTTATGACTTACGGGGACGGTTGGTTCGGAAGTTGGAAGATTTTCGAGTAAGAATATGTCCATTTGCTTCGTTAAGATTTTCTAAAAAGGCTAAGTTTGACTTCGGTCAACTTTTTTGGGAAACAGACCCGGATTCGTGATTTGACGGTCCCGGAGGATCTGTTGGAAAATATGGGACCTCGGCGTATGTCCGGAATTGAATTCCGAGGTCCCTAGTCCGAGTAGTGAATTTTTATGTGAAATAGTTAAAGTGAAGTTTTAAAGATTTAAATAAACTAAGTAATCATTGATTTCCTAGGTATCGGGCTCGGATTTTGGTTCCGAAACTTGGTACAGGTCCGAAATATCAGTTAAGACTTACCCATGAAATTCGATGTCAATCCGAGTAGTTAAGGGCGTTTTGACCCGTTAGAAGTAAATTAAGAACTTGGAGTTCAATAGATTGATTCATTTGGTTTTAGGACGTGATTCCTAGATTTAACGTTGTTTTGAGTGATCTGAGGGTTCGAGTAGGTCCGCCTCATGATTTCGGACTTATCGGTATGTTCGGGCGGGGCACGGGAACCCCGAGCGTCAAACGAGCGAGGCTTGAGTGAAGTTAAAAGTTGGAAAAAGTGTTGAGTCTGCTGCTTCTGTCATAACCGCATCTGCGGTTCTAGGACCGCAGAAGCGGTACCGCAGATGCGGTCAGGAATCCACATAAGCGGTCAGGGAAAGCTCAAGCAAAATCGCAAATGCGATCTTGAGACTGCAGAAACGGTCCTGCTTAAGCGGCTATTTGATCGCAGAAGCGGTCCAGCCAATTTGGGCCAAGATCGCAGAAACGGCCCAAAACCGCAGAAGCGGAAATAGCTGGGAGCAGAACCTTCATTTAATATGAACTCAAACCTTATTTTATCATTTTTCACTCTACACTTAGGCGAATTGGGTGCTTCCAAAGAGAGGGTTTCAACACAACTTTGTAATGTAAGTAATTCCCCTTCATCCTTAGCTTAAACACATGTATATTATGTAGATTAAACACTAAAATCTAAATAAAAATCAAGGGTTAGAGCTAGACTTAGAGTTTTAATAAAATTAATATTTAATCATGTAATTTGCTATGTAATGAACTAGAAATCATATGTTAGTGATCCTTAGGTTATGAAGAACAATTTCCTTTGAAAAACCTCGGAATCCGGGCACGTGGGCCCGGGGTCGGAATTTGGGAAACTTGTGAAAGGGATTGGGAAATGGCTTAAATAGTTAGGATTCGATCTTGTAAACTTATATTGACTAGTTCTTATTTCCTTTAACTAGTTTGTGAACGTTTGGCTCCGAATTGAGGGTTTGGGCTTGTTCTTGATATTGGAAGTGCGCTTCGGAGCGAGGTGAGTCTCCTTTCTAACCTTGTTAGAGGGAATTGTCCCCATAGGATTAATGAATGAGTAATTATTGCTAAATGCGGGGGCTAGGTACGCACCAAGTGATGAGAGTCTTTGCGTAGCCAATAATATGTTGATTGTCCGGATAGTTTAGGACCCACATCATCTTTCGTTTATGAGAATCTCCATGTTATTTGTCTAATGAAATCACTTAGGATGTGTTAGAGACTTGAAAGAAAATAAAAGCAACTTGCACACTTGTTGAACATTGTATGGTATAATTGACTCTAAATATGCCTTTGTGTGTATTCTTGACTTTGCTTGATATTTGTGGATCGGGCCGATCGCCTCGGTATGAATAGATGCATCTATAGGCGCGCCGTCGACCCTCGACAAGTGCACAATTTTTTTCTGTTAGTTCGGGCCATCGCCTCAGCACTACGTGCGTATGTTTAATTGTGTGGAACTTATACCTGCCTCGTTTTGCTATTGTCCCAAAATGAAAATCATAAATTTGATGTAGTGAAGTACATGACTTATGCCACTTTCCATAAACTATTAATACTTGTAACTTCCATGATTAGAAAACATTATACATGTCTATATTATTTGACCTTAGTAAGTATCGAGTCGACTTCTCGTCTCTACTTCTTCGAGATTAGACGGGATACTTACTGGGTACATGTTGTTTATGTATTCATGCTACGCTTCTGTACTTAAATGTACAAGATTTGAAGCATGTAGATCTGGACATCATTCTGGTGCGCATCATTGAGCATGCTTGGGACTTCTACGGTGAGCTGCTTCTCTTTCATGCCGATCCGCACCCAAAGAAGTCTTTCCTTGTACTTTTGTTCTATCTATCCTGGTTTACTAGTTGTCCGTAGCTTGTGACATCAGGTTCTGGCACACACTTTAGTAGACATTTATTTTCGGGTTGTGAAACCATTTTGATACATTATGGATCACTTCTGTCCTTAATTTTAAATTTTAAAATCTGTTATACTTAGTTTTGGTAAAAGTAAAATGAGAACTTAAATTATACTTCCGCATTGGCTGGCCTGACAACAGTGTCGAGCGCCATCATGACCTATTATGGAAAATGGGTCGTGACACGACCATGTTCATAAATTAAGCTATTGTACGTGGATGCTCTTCAGGTTATATCAACACCGCTAATTTTAAAAAAGAGACGGTTAAATCAAAAGAAATATTTGAGATCATATGTCTGAGAATATGAGAGAATATGACTTATTGGTGAATGTGACTGTAATAAACATTTGATTGAGCTTATTGTATGAAGCATTAGTAAGAAAAACTGATGATGAATGATATTTCTATGATGGAAAAAAATAGGAGTATTGATGTGCACATTTAATATACAAAGAAATAGGAAGAGGAAGGGGATTAACTGTACTAGAGAGTTTTGTTTGCTTAGGAAAAAAATGGGTGTATAAGAGTTCTAGTTGGTGGAATAATTTTTAAAAAAAATGGAGGAAAAGGGTCTTAGAATGTGGGTAAGTTTATTTTAATTTAGGTGAGTCTTAAGTTAGGCCAATGGGAAGATGACACATGAAAATTAATTAAATAATTTTTTTTGCCTAACAAGGTCTTTGAAAGTTGTATGACGTAAAGTATTGGTGATAAAAAATTTTGGTTGTCTGAAAATAAAACTTTAATGATAATTATTCAAATAGAATGCAAGGTCAAAAAAAGGATGAGAAGAACAAGAAAAATATGAACGCACACACGCTAGGGGAAGGGGGGAGGGGGAGGGGAGAGATTTTTTGAGATGGGGGTAATTATTGTACCAACTCCAATAGTCTAGGGGTAGTTTTGACCTTTTTTCTGTTAAGACACGTGGAAATTAATTAATCTTTTTTTTATCTAACATGGCCATTAGTCGCAAGGTCATTCTTGAACCGAAAAGATAACGGTGAGGGAAATATTTTTAAATAGGTGGACGGAGGGCATTATCGTACCAACTCCAATAGTTTAGGGGTAGTTTTGACCCTTTTCCGTTTAAAAAAGACCATTGTAACTTATGGGCATGTGCATGCCATAATGTTTGTTTGTATGGCAATAAAAATAGGGTAAAATGAGAAGTTTAATATCAAATTATTTTCACATAAAAAATATTATTATTTCTAAACATACTAAAAAGGAAATATTGTATATATCTATATTGTTATAAAAGTATGAATACAATATCGGCTTATCAAAATAACCTTATAATATTAAGCATAATAACTCATAATAAAAGGACGTAACCGAAATTTTAGACATTAGTAATCCTTTTAGTTTTTGGACATAATACTACACGTTAGGAATCCTTATACCTTTAGGAATCCTATTAGTATAAATACTTGCGGGTTGTCTAATTTATATAAAATTAAACAAATAAAATATCTACCGATTCTTTACTTTGTGGTCTTCGAAAACATGGATGTCATATAGCATAAATAAACAAATAGGGATATCTGGATTAAAATTTGTACAAATATATCTTGAAATCTAAAAGGGATATTCCAACAGAATAATTAGTACGTAATTGAACCTAAAGATGCTTAAGATCAATTTTAATGAAATAAAATCGACAGCTGATACCCACTAACTAACTAAATAAAATTATATATCATAATATTTATTGATAATTATTGCAATCTCTCTCAGACACTTTACTGTAACGATCCAAAGGGTCATTACCTGTTTTTTCTCTTTTTCGCACTTTCAAAGCCTTGAAAACCTCATTTTAGTTGCCTCGATTTACGTGCGCAATCCAGGCGCGTAGCCGGAAATCTTAAATATGAATTCTATGTGAAAATGATAAACTTTGATATTAATATGGATATATTTGACTTCGGTCAACATTTTTGGTAAACGGACCCGGACTCATAATTTGACGGTCCTGGAAGGTCCGTATAAAAATATGAGACTCGGGCATATGCCGGAAGTCGAATTCCGAGGTCTAGAGCCCGAGAAATGAATTTTTCTGTGAAATTATTTTTCTGAAATTATTAAGAAACGAATTCCGAGGTCTAGAGCCCGAGAAATGAATTTTTCTGTGAAATTATTTTTCTGAAATTATTAAGAAACTTTAAAATAAAATTTGATTAGATGACTGTGGTATCGGACTCGTATTTTGGTTCCAATTTCCGGTACAAGTCTTATACGTGATTTAAAACGTTTATGTGAAATTTGGTTGAAATCGAACGTCATTTGACGTGTTTCGGACCTAAATATTTAAAAATGAAAGTTTATGAAGTTTGAAGAAAAAGTGATGATTTTGAGGTTTGATTCCTCGTTCTTGATGTTATTTTGACGATTTGATTGCATGGTTAAGTTCGTATGAGGTTGTTGAGTTAGTGTATGTGTTTGGTTATGAGCCCCGAGGGCTCGAGAGTGTTTCGGAGGTGGTTCGGGGTGTTTTGAACTTAGTAAAAAGTTGCAGAAAAATCTGATATTTTTGCTCAGAGATCTTTTCCTTCGTAATCGCACTATGTTTCTCGCGTTCGCGAAGCACCAGCTTCACCCTTCATCGCGTTCGCATCATTCCTTCGCGTTTGCATAGAGTTGTTGAACTTTGAGGGCCCAAACCTCCTTCCTTCATCGCGTTCGCGATAGCTAGATCGCGTTTGCGTAGAGTCCCAGTTTTACTTCACCGCGTTCGCGTAGGCCATTTCTTTGGACCCCCAATGCTTCCTCTTCGCGTTCACAGCCCTTCCCTCGCGAACGCGTAGCTTGCCAGCTCCCCCTTATTCGCGAACGCGACACTCCTGTCATGAATGCATAGAACAAAAATGCCCAGTTATATTTTTAAGTTTCCAGAATTAGAACATACGGGTTTCATTCAAATTTCTCACGAACTCTCTTCTTCCCCAAGCTCTAGGAGTCCATTGAAGGCCCCATTCTTCAAGACCATTTGAGTTAGTAATTTCTCACCTATTTCCTCTATTTTCTCTCATTAATTAGTAAGTTTCTAAGCCTAAATCATGTAATCTAGGGTTGAAATTAGGGAATTGGGTAGAGTTAGGGCTTTTCAATTTCCTTCGATTTAGACCTCGTTTTGGGTTGAATTTGAAAACAAATTGTATATCCTGGCTCATGGAGGAATGGGTGATATGAAATTGGTTCGAACCTCGTGTTTTGACCAAGCGGGCCCGGGGTCGATTTTGGAATTTTTGGAAGAAAGCTTGAAAATCTATATTTAGGCATTGGGTTTGATTTGTTTAGTCTATATTGATATTATGAAGTCCTTATTGTATAGATTCGATTGAGTTGGAGCCGAATTCGAAAGGGAAAGCGGTCGTTGTGGATTGATTTGGTCGTGAAAGTTGAGGTAAGTGTTTGGTTTAACCCTAGCTTGAGGGAATAGGAGTTGAGTCTTGTTTGCTACTTGCTAATTGATCGAGTACGATGTATAGGCATGGTGACGAGTATCTATACATTGGTGTCTAGCATGACCGTAAGTCCTTAATTGCGGATAGTTGATTGTTGTTATGCCTTCCATGTCTAATTGATGATTTCTATATGTGGTAAAGGGTTTGTGACAGAAATTGTGATCTTGGTACTTCATGGAGCATTGGCTCAATTTAGAAATGTAGATTGTGACGGTATAAGTGATATCGTGAAGTAAGAAATGAAAGAAAGAGAAAGAGTTATTGGTTATTCCCTTGCTGGGATGTTTTGTTGATTTTTGTTGGTTTTTCTCCCTTGCTAGGATATTGAGTTCATTGATATTGTGCCCTTGCCGGGTTTTAATTGTTTGTTGTGTGTTCCCTTGCAGGGACTTTTGCTATTGTTTATTTACTCTCTTGCCCCTTATTTGTGACTGTTGTTTAGATAAGGCACAATGACAAATGTGGATCGGGTTGCACGCCGCAACAAGTACTCAATGTTGATGGTTAGGTTGCATGCCGCAACAATACTAAATGTTAAGGGTCGGGTTGCATGCCGCAACAATATTAAATGTTAAGGGTCAGGTTGCACGCCGCAACAAGTACTAAATGTTGATGGTCGGGTTGCACGCCGCAACAGTGACATTTGAGGGTCGGGTTGTGATCGGTGCGGACTCAACCCTTGGGAAGAGCAGGCGCTAACAACTTTTACCCGATAGTGGTTTCGGGGTCAATTTCCTCAGGGAGCTAGTTTTGGGAATTGTGTATTTGTGGAGTCTAGGAAGGTGTTTTGGCTCCTAATTTTGCTTCTATCAATATTGGTTTTTCTTTTGATTATCCACTAAATTTATCAACTACAATTGTAAACTAAATTATGCTAAGTAATGATGCTATTTGTATGCAATAAGAGAAAAGCACTAGGGTTGTAGCACTTGCCTAGGTGACTAATTAACGGGTATAGAATTCTAATGCAAGGATGATAATTGAGGGAAATATGGATAACCGTTGCACTTAGCACTCACTCTCACACCTCTCGGTAGAGAGAGTGATTTTGCCCAATTGACTCTCTCGAGACCAATTGGGTAGGCTAATTTGCCCAAGCAACTAATGGTTCAAGTAGGGTAGTTACTCTCTCGAGGTTTAACCCGTTACTTGGGACTACCATTCTCATGGGTCCATCCCAAATCCTTGTTGGGTTAATTGTGAGGTCATAGACTCTCTTTCTCAAGAAGAGTCAAGACCCACTAAGCTAGACTTAGTGTTTGCAACCACCAAATCCAAGTGAAAACATACAATCAACCCAAATACCAAACACCCAACATCATCCAAGCATTAAATAAAAACACCCATTAATTACCCACACTAGGGTTGAGCCACAACCCTAGCTAATGGGTTTAGCTAGACATGGAAGAAGTAGAAATAGAAGAAATACTAGAAGAAATTAACATAATCATTAACTACAAGATTAATCTACTTGAATCCACGTTAATTGCAAGAGAAAATTGCCTAAAGTAGGCTAATACAAAGTGTCTCGTGCTCAGCTGCCCAGATAGATTACAAAACTTACCCTAAAAAAAGTAAAATGTTCTATTTATACTACACAGGAAAAACCGGACAAAAATACCCCTGAGGGTCTGGCGCGGACCGCATAGAAATGTCACGCGGCCGCGTAGGGCAAATGGCCTTCATATCTGGGCTTCTGGACTTGAGGATGCGGACCGCGTCAAAATGCCACGCGGCCGCATAGGTTGAGTCATGCGGACCGCGTGGAAATGGTGCGCGGCCGCACAGGTGTGGTCATGCGGACCGCATAGAAATGGTGCGCGGCCGCACTGTAGAAATCGTCCCATTTTTGGCTCTCTGATCTTTTACCCACGCGGACCGCACTGATTTGGTGTGCGGCCGCGTGGGACTTTTCCTTGTCTTTTTGGGCCTCTGATCAACCATCATTGCGGACCGCGTGAAAATGAATGCGGTCCGCGTGGAGCTTCTTCAGAATTGTTGCTTCTCTGAACTTTTCTGCGCGGCCGCATGACAAATCAGTGCGGACCGCGCAGCTTGGGCTTTAGCTTGATAGCTGTCTGAACCTTCCTGTGCGGCCGCACATCAAAACAGTGCGGTCCGCACAGGTCATCTACTTCCCCACTTTCAGTCGTCTTTTGGCGCTTGGCAGGTTTCACTCCTTCTTTGAGCCGATTTGTGGTATTCATCATCTAGTCGCTCAAACCTGCAATCAAGCGCAACTTGTAAGCAATTCAGGACTAATCAAGCGCAATTTATGCATAAAGCTTAGGTAAGAATGGGTATAAAACATGCACAATTCATAGTTATCAATTCCCCCAAACTTAAACCTTTGCTTGTCCTCAAGCAATTAAAATGAGACATATCCCTCAATAAAAAAACATCCAAGTAATTCCTGTTTGTCCTAAAGTAACTTCAATCAAGCATCAATTGGGACTAACAATTTCCCTTAATACAAATGCATCATTAACACATTTAAAACTTTTGAAAATTTGTGGATCAAGTGTGACACAAGAGCCTCAAGGGTTGACACATTTCATCAAGGAACTTTTCTCAAGAACTTTGGTCATTGTGGAACCCAAACTCACACGTCCTCGACTCCCCCTAATTGAACCTCACCTTTTAGAGTAATTGCACACAAATCGAGGTGGAAGGATTTTTCGCTCATCTCTTACAAAGAAGAGACCCTAAGTCGGGCTCAAAGTACCATATGCTTGCCCTTCATGTAAGTATCCACTAATGTAGGCTTCCCTCAACTCAAGATCATATAGGGCTTTTGAGGAGTCATTGTGAAGGCTTTTGGGTAAAGGTAGGATATGCTTTCGTTCACATGGGTTCAATCTTCCCCTAAGCACTTCTTTTGATTCGTTTTGACACACTTTTTTGACTCATTTGAGCATTTCTTCTTTCAAGGGGTTAGAGAGATACAATGTCACTCTTTCTTTTTGCAATTCAAACCTTTCTCCTTTTTAGGTCTTTTTCACTTTTGTCTTTCTTTTTTTCTCTTTTTCATTGCCTTCCTTTTTTTCATTAAGTTTGTGCCCTTTTCTACCACATTGGTGCCTTTCTTGTCTCTCCCCCAAACTTAGATATATGCTATTACTCAAGGGAATATTTTTGGGTGCCAAGAGAGGGTTTCATTAAAAAGGGGTATAGGCTTGTAACTTTGGTTCATGAAAGAAAAAGGTTTAAGGCTCAAAAGGGGTGGACTAGGGATCATTGCATTGGTAGGTCATGAAATGGATCAAATTAGCATTTTTGGATCAAGGAGAGCCTACAATCACATCTCAAGTCAAGTTCCACCTATGATTTCGCCTCAACAAACGTTCGGGGCAAGTTCTAGATCATTGGCACGGTACTTGGGCTCGCAAATCGAATTCTCGCCACACATACACTCAAGGATTGCCAAAAACGGAGTCGAGGGCCTACAACAACCTTAGTCACGATTAAAGCGCACAATGGCCCATATTGACCACATGATTGTTTGGTCAACACAAGAGTCTCAAGGCCACCACTTTCACCATCCTAAACACAACCTAATGTCTTTGACCATAAGATCAAAGGCAAATGTGCTAGGCCCAAGTGAAGCTTTTTCTGAGGTACCTTTAACTACAAAAACTTGAAAATCAAAAAAGAAAAATCAAAAACTGACTCAACCCTTAAGAAAGTTGTCACGCTATCTATCATTGGGACGAGCCACCCGGTTCAGACAACACTCTACCCTGAGAAAGAACCGTGGCATTAAGAAAACCAAGGGCTTATTGCAACATCAAAGCAAAACCAAAAAGAGGCTACGAGCCCAACTTTGCACTAAAACAAAAAATTTTAACGAAAATAACAAAAATAGAAAGAAAACTCAAATGATAGCCAAATGAATATATACATACGAGGAGTAGATAAGGGAGTTCAAAATGAAAATTTATATACAAACCATCTATGTTTATGAATGTATTGAGAGTAGAAAATATATACAATCATCCAGTTTATCAAAAACAAAAAGTAGGGCCACACCCCCACGAATAAGAGCTAGCATTGTCCCCAATGCTAACTACCAAATAAAAACATCAAAAACAGTTAAAGGACATAGAATGGCCCCTCAAGCCTCATCAGCTGCCCTGTGCTGGTCAGTGACTCCCGTGTCCTCTGTATTGGCAGGGACCTCAGACTGGTCCCCAACCTGCTGCTGCTGTGCTGCTGGGATAGGTGCCTGCTCCGGGTCTGGCTCATCAACTGAAGGGGCACTGGAGGGACCCTCATGCTCGAGAGCGACTGATATCACAACTCCCTCAGTGTTGGGGAGTTTTCTCTTCTTCTTCGGCCTGTGCTCCTCCTTCTGTGGCTGCTCAAATGGTGACTCTACAACCGGCTCCTTAAACAACAAGTCTAGTGGCAGCTGATCCGCAACTAGCTTGTCCACCTGCTCCTTCAATGCTGCCACCGACTCCTTCGAGGCTTTTGTCTTTCTCAGCTTTCTGTGCTCCTTGGCCAAGCTCTTAAGTGCCTTGCTATGCTCACCGACTGCCTTGGCCAAGGAATCCTGCTTTGCCATCATCTGCTCCTGGTTGTCCAGGATTTTCTTCAAAGTCTCCTCAATAGAAGCAGGGATCTCAACAGTCACCTGCGCTCGCTGAGCCTGTACGGCTGTGGTCAATATGGACAACTTGGATGTCGCTGCCGACATCCAGTTGTTCAGACTGGCTAATGAGTGCGTGAGCTAGTTGGCAGTGAATCTGTGAGTCTTTGATACCGGGATCACCGGATCAGTTGAGGTGGAAGGGGGTGTTGTGGAAGGTCCTGGGGGCACTGTAGTGGTCTCAGTGGGCTGCTCAATGGCAGCTGGCTCTTCAGACTGGCCAGCTGCGGAAGAAGTGGAGGCTTGGCTCTTCTTGGCATTCTTTGGGTTGTCGGGACCTTTTTGATCATACCATGAATATGGGCTTAACGCAGGTACCTTAACATCATATTTCTTCTTTTCCAACCCCGTCTCTTTGAAGTACAGGGTCAATGTGTTAGGGAAGAGGTAGTTTGTCTTTGTTTCATTTCCCACCGTAGAAATCACCCTACACATAATGTTGCCCACATTCAATAGGAATCCGGCCATGATGGAAGCAACCAATATAGCACGATCAATGGGGACGGAGTGATCATATGTGGTCGAGTCAAGCCGATTACACACGAATGTCAACCACCCTTTTGCTTCAAAGTTTAGGGTGTTTCGAAATATCTTCTCATGTGCCTTGAGCCACACCGGGACTGTACCTGGAGCTGCTAAAATCTCAGCTAACCACGGGCGAGCTTCTTCTTTCATAGCCAACTTCTCCAAGTATTGAGAGTCATCCTCCTCCTCAAACCCCAAGAATTCATTAAGAGTCTTCCCATCAAATAGCACGATCTTGTCCCTCACTTTTGTAGCTGTGGAGCCCCGAACTACATGGTGAACATTGCTATAAAATTCCTTCACCATGTGCTCATTTGCCATTTCCACTCGTTCTTTGAAGAAGCTCCAACCCTCTCTCGTATGGAACTGTGCTTGTACGTGAGGGTTGTGAGGAACCAAATCAGCATCAATAAACCGCCTCTCCGGAATGAGCTTTCTCTTGGGCCACCATTCCCTGAATCGGTGGAAGGCAACCTGACTGATGAACCTGTCCTCCCAAACCTCGGGTTTCCTGGTCCGCTCTATCCCTCCCACTTGTGGTTCACCTCCTTCCGCATGTCCTCCACTCTCCCCTGATATTGAAGTTGTGGAAGAAGTGGAGTATTTGTCATTGCTACCCTTTTCTGTTCCGGAATCATCAGACGAGTCCGTGAATACCACATTCATTGGCCTCTTGGAGGTGGCCACATTTGCCTGCTCAGGGGAAGAAGACTCTGGTGCTGGAACCTCCACGGACATGTGTGTAGGGGTGGACTCTGAAGTCACACTCCGAGAGGGGGCATACTCACTACCAGTTGACTGAGAAGCAGCCCTGTCGGCTGTCCGAATTATCTTTCTGTTTTTCTTCATAGTCTCCCTGTCCTTGGCAATGAGTTTTACCACCCTTCTAATTTTCTTTCCTCGGGAAGAACCACCCCTCCTGGTTTGCTTCTCTTTGCCCCCGCGTTGTGGTTGTGAACCTCCGTATTTTTTCACCATTTTCTGCAAGAGATACAAGTCTAAAATTGTTAGTGGAATCACATAAGGAGTGGACAGTTTAAATTTCAATGCACAATTGCAGACACAGTATTGCGAACTGGAGGAATGCGGACCGCACAGGAAAGTCACGCGGACCGCGCAGACAAATAATTACAATTACCATCTCTCTTAAACTGACCTACGCGAACCGCACTATTTTGGATTGCGGCCGCGTAGGTCCAACGCGGACCACACAAAAATGCCACACGGTCCGCACAGATCAAGCTCTTGAATATATACTTCTCTGAACCTTGGCCACGCGGTCCGCACTGTTTTGGACCGCGGCCGTGCTGGGTTCACGCGGACCGCACAGAAATGGTCATGCGGACCGCGCAGAGGAATTTTTCAATTACCAATCAAAGCACGCAGACCGTACACAAATGTTGTGCGTCCGCGTAGGGCAAACATGACTGGGTAGGTTCTTTTATTCGTTTTAGTCCAATTTTTAACGTCCTAAGTGTCCCTACTCAGTGGTTTCAATCAAGAACATATGCCCAACTTCAATGAGTATTCACAAAACCTATTCTAACAACTAACTAATATGAACAAGGAAGAAATAGAAAGAAATTAAGAAGTTAATCTAATAGAAATCAATTAAAATAAACACAAATTATACTAAGAATTGAAATACAGATGAGTTGTTACCAGGAATTAATGAGAGTGAAAATATTGCACAAGCTATGCGAGTGAACAGTAGAAAGGTACTCTCAATTGAAAATTTACGAAAAGGTTTAAAGGAGGCCCAAGGCTCCTATTTATAGAAGACCGTGGGGCCCATTCCTTACCTACCTGCGTGGCCGCACAAAAATGGCACGCGGACCCCGCAGGGTTTTTCACCCATGGAGTATTAGCAAAGCCCACGCGGACCGCACTGTTTTGGTGCGCGGCCGCGTGGGAAACTTTAGAGACCCATCCCAACAAGCAATTTCCACGTGGTCCGCACTATTTTGGTGCGCGGCCGCGTGGAAAACTTCAGAGACTTGCCAATTTATGTTTTTCCAGCGCGGATCGCACAAAAATGTTATGCGGTTGCGCTGGGTCTTCTAAGTTCAATTCCTTATCATTTCAATCCCACGTGGACCGCACTGTTCTGGTGTGCGGCCGCATGGGCACTGTTCAGAGACTGCTCATTTTTCACTTTTGCCCTGCACTGATTCAACATTATCCCTGCAACACTTCACAAACTATCAGCTCAAAAATCCTACTCTATAAAGGAAAAATAAAGAAATTCAAAAGACATGGGCTGCCTCCCAAGAAGCGCCTGATTTAACGTCGCGGCACGACGCCGGTTACCATCATCACACTTCAAGTGAATAAGCGCCACCACGTGGCTTTCATCAACCTTGCCCAAGTAATGTTTGACACGATACCCATTAACCCGGAATACTTCACCATTTTTGTTTTTGAGATCAAGGGCACCGAAAGGAGTTACAAAAACCACTTCAAAGGGA
>MU711409.1:14435-34127 GCA_026770625.1 Nicotiana glauca | reverse complement strand
TCTTTCAACAACTCCAACCACCTTCTCTGCCTCAAATTCAACTCCTTTTGCTTGAACAAGTACTGAAGGATTTTGTGATCAGTGAACACCTCACATGCCACGCCATACAAATAGTGCCTCCAAATCTTTAAGGCGTGAACAATAGTTGCCAACTCCAAATCGTGCACTGGATAGTTCTTCTCATGAATCTTCAACTGCCTCGAAGCATAGGCAATGACCTTGCCATCCTGCATCAACACTGCACCAAGCCCAATACGGGAAATATCATAATAAACTGTATAAGGCCCTGAAACTGTGGGCAAAACCAACACCGGCGTCGTAGTCAGAGCTGTCTTGCGCTTCTAAAAGCTCGCCTCACACTCGTCCGACAATCTGAACTGGGCACCTTTCTAGGTCAACCTGGTCATTGGGGCTGCAATAAATGAAAACCCCTCCACAAACCGATGGTAGTAGCCTGCCAATCCTAAGAAAATCCGAATCTCTATAGCTGATGCTGGTCTAGGCCAGTTCTTGACTGCCTCAATCTTCTTCGAGTCCACCTGAATACCCTCTGCTGATACAACGTGACCTAGAAATGCAACTGAACTCAGCCAGAACACAAACTTGGAGAACTTGGCATATAACTAATTATCCCTCAGAGTCTGAAGAACCACTCTAAGGTGCTGCTCGTGCTCCTCCTGGCTGCGATAGTATACCAAAATATCATCAATAAAGACTATCATGAACATGTCCAAATATGGCCTGAACACTCGTTTCATCAACTCCATAAACGCTACTGGGGCATTGATCAACCCAAATGACATGACCAAGAACTCATAATGCCCATACCGAATACGGAAAGCTGTCTTAGGGACATCGGATGCCCTAATCCTCAACTGATGGTAGCCAGATCGCAAGCCAATCTTGGATAATACCCTAGCACCTTGAAGCTGGTCGAACAAATCATCAATCCTCGGCAGTGGAAACTTATTCTTAATCGTTACTTTGTTCAATTACTGGTAATCTATGCACATCCTCATCTATCCGTCCTTCTTCTTGACAAATAACACTAGTGCGCCCAAGGTGAAACACTGGGTCTAATGAAACCCTTCTCTAGCAAATCCTGCAACCGGTCCTTTAACTTCTTCAGCTCCGGCGGGGCCATACGATATGGCGGGATAGAAATGGGCTGGGTGCCCAGAGCTAAATCAATACAGAAATCAATGTCCCTGTCGGGTGGCATACCCGGCAGGTCTGAAGGGAAAATATCTGGAAACTCCCAGACAATAGGCACATAATCTATAGGAGGAACCTCAGCACTTGAATCATGAACATAGGCCAAATAGGCCAGACACCCCTTCTCGACCATACGTCGAGCCTTCACGTACGAAATGATGCTGTGGGTAGAATAACCTAGAGTGTCTCTCCACTCTAAACGAGGCATACCCGGCAACGCTAAGTTCACAGTATTGGCATGGAAGTACAAAATAGCGTGATAGGGTGATAGCCAATCCATACCCAATATGATATCGAAGTCAGCCATATCTAAAAGCAACAAGTCTACACGGGTCTCAAGACCCCCAATCACTACAACACACGAACGATGGACTCGGTCGACTATGATAGAGTCACCCACCGGTGTAGACATATATACAGGAACACCCAATGCATCACTAGGCATGACCAAGCATGGTGCAAAATAAGATGAAACATATGAATATGTAGACCCTAGATTAAATAGTAATGAAACATCTCGATCATAAACTAGAATCGTACCTGTGATGACTGCATCTGAAGCCTCAGCCTCGGGCCTGGCCATAAAAGCATAACAATGGGGCTGGGGCCCACCACCCCGAACCATATCCCTAGGTGGATCTGCTGCTAGCTGACCTCCACCCCTGGCGGTCTGAGCTCCACCTCTATGACCTCTACCTCCATCTCTAGTACCTCTACCCCGCCTCTACCTGGCTGCGCTGGTTGTGGAGCACCTAGTGCCTGAACCATGGCATGAGAACCCCGATGCTGAGAACTGCTCGGTGCTCGAGGGCAAAATCTGGCAATATGACCCGTGTCACCACAAATGTAACAATCCATCGGCTGTTGAGTCTGCTGTACCTGTCGACCTGAATGGCCTCCACGAAAACTCTGAAGTGGCGGCGCACTGATAGGAGCTGGCGGTGCACTGAATGGATGCTGATCAAAATAATGCCCACAGGAACCGCGATCACCTGGTTACCCTGAGAAACCTGGAGGGCTGACTGGAAAGGCCTGGAAAGCTGACCCCTATCATATGAATCTCTGCCTCCAGATGAGGCACCACTGAATCGGCCTGACTGACGGAGTCTCTTGTCTTCTCTATGACCACCCCCTGTGGCAATACCATCTCGATCCTCCGGGCCACATTGGCCGCCTCCTGAAAAGTAATATCACTCCTCGCCTCTCGAGCCATCTGGAGACGAATTGGCTGGATGAGTCCATTAATAAGCCGTCTCACTCTCTCCCTCTCAGTGGGGAGTATGACAGTAGCATGGTGAGCCAACTCAATAAACCTAGTCTCGTATTGGGTGAGTGACATGGATCCCTGATGGAGACGCTCGAACTGCCTTCGGTAGGCCTCACGCTGCGTGATGGGGAGAAACTTCTCCAGAAACAACACTGAAAACTGATCCCATATCAAGGCTGGAGACTCTGCTGGTCTAGCTAAACAGAAATCCCTCCACCAAGTCTTGGCGGATCCAGATAGGCGAAATGCATCAAAATCAACTCCATTGGAATCAACAATACCCATCTCTGAAGAACCTCGTGGCAGCTATATACGAAATCCTGGGGGTCCTCAGAAGAATCACCACTTAATGTATTAGTGAAGAGCTTGGTGAACCTATCCAGCCTCCACAAAGTATTTGCGGACATAGCCGCTCCATTGCCGATCTGAGAAACTACCCCCGACTGAACTGCCATAGCTGGCTGAACCACTAGAATCTGACCCTAGGGAGCTACCTACTCCGGAGTAAGTGTAGCAGGAGTCTGGGCTCCTCCTCTAGCCTGAGAAGTGGCTGGTGCTACAGGAAGCAATCCTGCTTAGGTGACACTCTCCACGAGGCCTACCAATCGGACTAGAGCGTCCTGAAGAACTGGGGTAGCAATAAACCCATCTAGGACCTGAGCTTGGCCCACCGGAATTGCTATGGCTGGGGCCGGAACCTCCTTCTCAAAGTCAACATGAGGCTCCACCGCTGGTGCTGCTGCTCGGGGCTGAGCTCTGCCCCTACCTCTGCCTCTAGCACGACCTCGTCCTCTGCCCCTAGCGGGATATGCCTGGGGCTCGGAGTGCTGATCAAAAGATGAGGAAGCGCGTGTTCTCGCCATCTACAAAAGAACAGAGTAGAAAATCAATTATCCTTGAGAAACAGAACCGCACAACAACAAAGAACAAATGTGAAACTTTTCCTTACTCGGTAGTGTCACGACCCCAGTTCACCCTACATGAACATGTCGTGATGGCACCTAGTTCCAACAACTAGGTAAGCCTAACAATGCGAAAATTAATATAACTTGCAGAAACATTTAATTAAATTAAGCAAAACTAGAAGAAAACAGTATATAAGTGCCACTTGGCATATACTACTCAAAAATAAAACGCGGAAGTCTACAATCTCATCCCAAAACTCAAACACTCACGGGAACCACAGGCTAATAGAAATGTAATATGCTGCTCTAACTCCAGAATGGCTAAACAACTGAAAAAAAAGGATAGAATAACTACTAAAGCTGGAACATAATAGAGACTCCTGGTTAGCGGACGCGACAGATATACCTCGAAGTCTCCACTAGAACTCTCCGCCTCAAGGATAGTACGCCTAAGTGGAGGTACCTGGATCTGCACATGAAAAACATGCGCAGAAGGGGCATGAGTACACCACTGCGGTACTCAGTAAGTGCTAAGCCTAACCTCAGTTGGGTAGTGACGAGAAAAGGTCAGGGCCCTACTGAGGTCAAACAACATAATATGAATTAATAATATGAAAACTGACAGTAATAATAAGTACAACAGTGAGAATAGACAGGTTAAACAAGGCAATAACAACTACATAAAAATAGAATAAACACAGAATATGTACAACTCAATACCAATGATAACAATAAGGATCTCCCAGGATAACATCCTGTCGTCCTTTTCTCAATTGTCCAATGGATCTCCCGGGATGTTGTCCCGTAGTCCGTCATATGTGTAAATCCAGAGGATCTCCCGGGGCACCGTCCCGTAGTCCAACTATCAATGTGCAGGGGGATCTATCGGGAATCTTACCCGCAGTCCCAAAGTAAAAGTGCAGGGGGATCTACCGGGAATCGAACCCGTAGTCCCAAAGCAAACAAACAATGGGGGAGCTACCGGAATCCCACATCCATAGTCCCAATGTAAATGCGCAACCACAACCAGAAGATACTCAGAAATGAAGTACAAAAGACAAGCAATAGGTAGTACTAGCCTAGCATGCTTCACGTAGTACAATCAAGGCAACTCAAACAATTAGGCAAGTTGAATCAACTAAACATGCTTTTCCAATCTAACACAGGTTATAATTGCAAGTAAAATAAGGCAAATATGAAGGAAAACTCAGTCTCAATATCTTAAGTAAAAACTGGATTTTCAACGATTGGCTCAAGTACGCGCTCGTCACCTCGCGTACAAGGCACTCAAAAACCAAATAACAAATCATAAGGGGAAAGGTCTCCCACACAAGGCTAGACAAACCACTTACCTCGAACCTGCTTCAAAAATAAACTCAAAATCACACCTTTGCCATGAGTATCCGACTCCAAATGGCCCAAATCTATTCAATTCAATTACATATCGTAAATAACATCTCAAACAACTGATTCTACTATTAAATTCAAAGACAAGACGCGAAATTAGGTAAAATGACCAAAATGCCCTTCAGGACAATATCTCGAAATCATATAACTTTTACATTTTCAGAACCCTCGTACTCTCACGAGTCTAACCATATAAAAACCTCTCAAATCGGAGGTCAAACACCAACTCAAAACTCAATAGGTTAGCCTATGAAGTTTTACCCAATTATTTTCCAAATTTTGATCCTCAAATTCAAATTTTAGTGAAGGATTTAACTACATAATGATGAAATATAACTAGAAGGGATTAAATAAATGTTACACAATAGTCTCCTATTCAAAACCCTCTCAAAATCGCCCTCTCCCGAGCTTAATTTGATTTTTTCAACTTTGGAAATTAAACCCTCGATTTCACTATTTCTGAACAGGGATTTCCGCTTCTACAGATAAGGGACCGCATCTGCGGTCCCGCTTCTGCGGTTTTCACTAAAAGGCCAGGGACAACATCTGCGATAAAAGGGTAGCAAGTGCGAAACTGCATCTACGGGGGAACTTCCGCTTCTGCGGAAACTAAGGAGACACTGGAGCCTGCATCTGCGATACCTGAGCCGCTTCTGCGGCTCCACTTTTGCGATGCCTAAGCCACTTCTGCGGGAATAGCACCGCTTCTGCGGTCGTTTATCCGCCTCTGCGGTGCTGCAGATTCGAAAATACCAGAAGCAGCAATGGTTCAGCTGCTGCAACACTTCTCTAATCTTCCCCTTAGCCACCCGAAATCATCCCGAGGCCCCTGGGACCTCAACCAAAAGCACCAATAACACCTAATACCTCATTCAAACTTGTACCTATCCTTAAACCACCTAAAGCAACGTCGGAAACTCGATTAATTCAAGGATTTGAGCCTAAGAACTTCCAATTTCATCAAAATACACTTTCGATCAAAAACCTAACCAAAACACGTCTGAATGACCTGAAATTTTGCAAACACGTCTCAAATAACATCACGGAGCTACTGCAACTTCTGCAATTCCATTCCGACCCTTGGATCAAAAATTCACTATCGGACCGGAAACTTCAAAAATTCAAACTTAGCATTTCAAACCTAAATGAGCTACGGACTTCCAAAATACATTCTGAACATGCTCCTAACCCAGATATCACATAACGAAGCTAACGGAACCATCAGATTTCCATTCCGAGGTTGTCTTCACACTGTTCCGACTACGAACCATTTATTTCAACACTTAAGCTCTTATTTAGGGACTAAGTATCCCAAAACTCCCCGAAAACCAACACCGAACGTCCCGGCATACCAAAATAGCATAAATAAACTTAGGGGAAGTAGTTAATAGGGGATCGGGGCGTTAATTCTTAAGACGACCGGCTGGGTCGTCACATCCTCCTACACTTATTCGTTCATCCTCGAACGAGCATAGAGAACATACCTGAAAAACATGCGCAGAAGGGGCATGAGTACACCACGACAGTACTCAGTAAGTGCCAAGCCTAACCTCGGTTGGGTAGTGACGAGGAAGGTCAGGGCCCTACTGACGTCAAACAACATAATATGAATTAACAATATGAAAACTAACAGTAATAATGAGTACAACAGTGAGAATAGACAGGTTAAACAAGGCAATAACAACTACACAAAAACAGAATAAACACGGAATATGTACAACTCAATACCAATGATAACAATGAGGATCTCCCAGGATACCGTCCTGTAGTCCTTTTCTCAACTATCCAGTGGATCTCCAGGGATACCGTCCCGTAGTCCATCATATATGTAAATCCGGAGGATCTCCCGGGATACCGTCCCGTAGTCCAACTATCAATGTGCAAGGGGATTTATCGGGAATCTAACCCGCAGTCCCAAAGTAAAAGTGCAGGGGGATCTACCGGGAATCAAAACCGTAGTCCCAAAGTAAACAAACAAGGGGGGAGCTACCAGAATCGCACATCCGTAGTCCCAATATAAATGTGTAACCACAACCAGAAGATACTCATAAATGAAGTACAAAAGACAAGCAACAGGTAGTACTAGCGTAGCATGCTTCACGTAGTACAATCAAGGAAACTTAAACAATTAGGCAAGTTGAATCAACTAAACATGCATTTCTAATCTAACAAAGGTTATAATTGCAAGTAAAATAAGGCAAATATAAAGGAAAACTCAGTCTCAATATCTTAAGTAAAATCCGGATTTTCAACAATTGGCTCAAGTACGCGCTCTTCACCTCGTGTACAAGGCACTCAAATACCAAATAACAAATCCTAACGGGAAAGGTCCCCACACAAGGTTAGACAAACCACTTACCTCGAACTGACTCCAAAAATCAACGCGAAATCACACCTTTGCCACGAGTATCCGACTCCAAATGGACCAAATCTATTCAGTTCAATTACATATCGTAAATAACATCTCAAGCAACTAATTCTACTATTAAATACAAAGACAACACGTGAAATTAGGTAAAATGACCAAAATGCCCTACAGGCCAATGTCTCAGATATCGAATAACTTTTACATTTTTAGAACCCTCGTACTCTAACAAGTCTACCCATATAAAAATATCTCAAATCGAAGGTCAAACACCCACTCAAAACTCAAAAGTTTAGCCTATGAAGTTTTACCCAATTTTGTTCCAAATTTTGATCCTCAAATTCGAATTTTAGTGAAAGATTTAACTACATAATGATGAAAAATAACTAGAAGGGATTAAAAAAACGTTACCCAATAATCTCCTCTTCAAAACCCTATCAAAATCGCCCTCTCCCGAGCTCAATTTGATTTTTCCAACTTTGGAAATAAAACCCTCGATTTCACTATTTCTGAACAGGGATTTCCGCTTCTGCGGACAAGGGACCGCATCTGCGGTCCCGCTTCTGCGGAACAAGAGCCGTTTTTGCAGTTTTCACTAAAAAGCCAGGGACCGTATCTGCGCTAAAAGTGTCGCAGGTGCAAAACCACATCTGCGGGGAAACTTCCGCTTCTGCGGAAACTAAGGAGACACTGGAGCCCGCATCTGCGATACCTGAGCCGCTTCTGCGATGCTTAAGCCGCTTCTGTGGCTCTGCTTCTGCGGGAATAGCACCGCTTCTGCAGTTTCTGAGGGAATGAGCAAATCCGCTTCTGCGGCCATTTAGCTGCCTCTGTGGTGCCGCATCTGCGGTTCCCAAGCCGCAGATGCGAAAATACCAGAAGCAACAGTGGTTGAGCTGCTGTAAGACTTCTCCATTCTTCCCGTTAGCCACCCAAAATCACCCCGAGGCCCCCGAGACCTCAACCAAAAGCACCAATAACACCTAATACCTCATTCAAACTTGTACAAATCCTTAAACCACCTATAATAACATCGGAAACTCGATTAATTCAAGGATTTGAGCCTAAGAACTTCTAATTTCATCAAAATACACTTTCGATCAAAAACCCAACCAATACACGTCTGAATGACCTGAAATTTTGCACACACATCCCAAAGTACATGACCGAGCTACTGCAACTTCTAGAATTCCATTCCGACCCTCAGATAAAAAACTCACTATCGGACCAGAAACTTTAAAAATTCAAACTTCGGCATTTCAAGCCTAAATGAGCTACGAACTTCCAAAATACATTCCGAACACGCTACCAATCCCAAAATCACCTAACAAAGTTAACGGAACCATCGGATTTCCATTCTGAGGTCGTCTTCTTACTGTTCCGACTACGGACCATTTTTCAACACTTAAGCTCTCATTTAGGGACTAAGTTTCCCAAAACTCTTCGAAACCCAATACAGAACATCCCATCAAACCAAAATAGCAGAAATGAACTTAGGGGAAGCAGTTAATAGGGATCGGAGCGTTAATTCTTAAGACGACCGGCCAGGTCGTCACATCCTCCTACACTTAAACATTCGTTCATCCTCGAACGAGCATAGATAACATACCTGAAGTAGTGAAAAGATAAGGGTAACTGCTGTGCATATCCGGCTCGGTCTCCCAAGTCGCTTCCTCGGCTGGCTGACCCCGCCACTGAACCTTCACTGAATCTATGTTCTTTGACCTCAACTTTCTGAACTGCCTATCAAATATAGCCACTGGCTCCTCAACATAGGATAGATCCTTGTCCAAATGGACTGAACTGAAATCCAACACGTGCGACGGGTCACCGTGATACCTCTGGAGCATCAAAAAATGAAATACCGAATGAACTCCGGCCAAACTAGGAGGTAAGGCAAGCTTATAGGCAACCTCCCCAACTCGCCTTAAGATCTCAAAAGGGCCAATAAACCTCGGACTCAACTTTCCTTTCTTCACAAACCTCAAGACGCCTTTCATAGGCGAAACCCGAAGCAGATCTCGCTCACCAACCATATATGAAATATCATGGACCTTTCTGTCCGCGTAGCTCTTCTGTCTGGACTGGGCTATACGGAGTCTATCCTGAATCATCTTAACCTTCTCCAATGCGTCCTGAACCAACTATGTGCCCAACAGCCTGGCCTCACCCGACTCAAACCAACCCACTGGAGATCTACACCTCCTACCATATAAAGCCTCATACGACGCCATTTGAATGCTGGATTGATAACTTTTGTTGTAAGCAAACTCCGCCAATGGAAAGAAATGATCCCAAGACCCTCCAAACTCAATCACACACGCACGAAACATATCCTCGAGAATCTGAATAGTGCGCTCGGACTGTCCATCCGTCTGGGGGTGAAATGATGTGTGCAACTCCACCCTAGTGCCTAAATCCTGTTGCACGGCTCTCCAAAACCGCGATGTAAACTAGGTACCTCTATCCGAAATAATAGAAACTGGAATACCGTGTAGATGGATGATCTTTCGGATATAAATCTCCCCCAACCGCTCCGATGAATAAGTGGTACATACAGGAATGAAATGAGCTGACTTGGTCAGCCGATCCACAATAACCCAAATGGAATCAAACTTCTTCAAGGTCCATGGGAGTCCAGATACAAAGTCCATGGTGGTGCGCTCCCATTTCCACTCCGGAATCTCTATCTGCTGAAGTAACCCACCTGGGCACTAGTGCTCATACTTCACCTGCTGGCAGTTGAGGCATTTAGACACATAACCAACTATATATTTCTTTATCCGCCTCTACCAATAGTGCTGCCTCAAGTCCTGATACATCTTCGCGGCACCCGGATGGATGGAATACCGCGAGTTATGGGCCTCTGCTAGAATCAACTCTCGAAGACCATAAACATTGGGTACACAAATACGGCCCTGCATCCTCAATACCCCATTATCTCCGATGGTCACATCTCTGGCATCTCCACGCTGAACCTTGTCCTTAAGGACAAGCAAATGAGGGTCTTCATAATGTTGCTCCCTAATACGATCAAATAAGGAAGACTAGGAAACCACACAAGCTAGAACCCGACTGGGCTCTAAAAGATCCAATCTTAATAATTGGCTGGCTAAGGCCTAAAGATCCATCACCATAGGCCTCTCTAATGCTGGTAGATATGCCAAACTCCCCAAACTCTCCGCTCGGCGACTCAATGCATCCGCCACCACATTGGCCTTGCCCGGATGATACAGGATAGTGATATCATAATCCTTCAACAACTCTAACCACCTCATCTGATGCATATTTAGGTCCTCTTGCTTGAGCAATTGCTGCAAGCTCTGATGGTCAGTATAGATCTCACAAGGCACACCGTACAAATAATGACGCCAGATCTTCAAGGCATGAACAATGGCAACTAACTCAAGGTCATGGACAGGGTAATGCTTTTCATATATCTTCAACTGTCTGGATGTGTAGGCAATCACCCTACCATCCTGCATCAATACCGCTCCAAGGCCAACTCTTCAGGCGTCACAATACACAGTATAAGACCCTGAACATGTGGGCAACATCAAAATTAGGGCTGTAGTCAAAGCTGTCTTGAGCTTCTGAAAGCTCGCCTCACACTCCTCTATCCACTGAAATAGGGCACCCTTCTGGGTCAATCTAGTCATAGGGGCCGCAATCGATGAAAATACCTTCAAGAAGCGACGGTAGTAGCCCGCCAAACTGAGGAAACGATGAATCTCTATAGATGAGGACGGCCTGGGCCAACTCTGTACGACCTCTATCTTCCTAGGATCCACCCGAATACCCTCACTCGAAATCACGTGGCCTAAGAATGCCATAGAACTTAGCCAAAACTCACATTTTGAGAAATTTGCATATAACTTCTTCTCCCTCGAGGTCTAAAGCACGGTCCTCAGGTGTTGCTCATGATCTTCCCGACTTCGGGAATACACCAAAATATCATTAATAAAAACAATAACGAACGAGTCCAGATATGGTCTGAACACACTGTGCATCAAATGCATGAAACTGCTGGGGCATTGGTTAGCCCAAATGACATAACGAGGAACTCGTAATGACCATACCGAGTCCTGAAGGTAGTCTTCGGGATATCTGGCTCCCGAATCTTCAACTGATCATAACCTGAGCGCAAGTCAATCTTACAAAACACTTGTGCGCCCTGAAGCTGGTCAAACAGATCATCAATATAAGGCAAAGGATAATGGTTATTCACTGTAACCTTGTTCAGCTGGCGATAATCAATACACATACGCATAGAACTATCCTTCTTCTTCACGAACAAAATAAGAGTACCCCACGGTGAAACACTGGGTCGAATAAAATCCTTACAAAGCAATTCCTGTAACTTATCCTTCAACTCAGGAGGAGCCATACGATACGGAGGGATGGAAATGGGCTGAGTGCCCGGCAACAGATCAATGCCAAAATTAATGTCTCTATCGGGAGGCATGCCCGGAAGATCAGCTGGAAACACATCGGGATAATCCCGTACCACTGGAACTGAATCAAAAGAAGGGCTATCAGTACTGACATCTCTCACATAAGCTAAATGTGTGGCACACCCCTTCTCAACCACATGCTGAGCTTTAAGAAAAGAGATAACTCAACTGGGAGTGTGATCTAAAGTATCACTCCACTCAATACGCGAAATACCTGGCATAGCCAGCGTCACGGTCTTGGTGTGACAATCAAGAATATCAAAATAGGGTGACAACCAGTCTATGACCAAAATAATGTCAAAATCAACCATACCAAGTAACAATAAATCCGCTCTGGTCTCAAAACCACAAATAGTAACCAAACATGACTGATAAATGCGGTCCACAACAAGAGAATCCACCACAGGAGTAGAAACATAAACGGGGGCACTCAAAGAATCCCGAGGCACACCCAAATACAGAGTAAAGTAAGAAGACACATAAGAATAAGTAGAGCCCAGATCGAATAGAACCGATGCATCTCTATGACAAACCAGTATAATAACTGTAATGACAGAGTCGGAGGCAATAGCCTCGGTACGAGTAGGAATAGCATAATATCTGGACTAGCCCCTCTCTCGAGCGAGACCTTTATCTCCCTGACCTCCGCCCCTAGCCGACTGGGAAGGTGGGGTAGCAGATGGAGCTGTGATCATAGCCTGAGAACTCTGAGGAGCACATTGTGGCTGAGTAGTCTGTGAAGATGCACCCCTACCAAGTCTGGGGCAATCTCTAACCATGTGGAGTGTATCACCACACTCGAAACAAGCTCTGGGAGGATGCGGTGGCTATGACTGACTAGGGATAGGTCTACTGGACTGACCTCTGGAAGCACCCCGCGTAGGAGGCGCACCCCGCGCAGGAGGCGCGCTAGAAATTGGAGGTGCATAGTAAGGCTCCTGAGGTATAGACGGAGCTGGAGCACTGCTAGCTGTTGGAAGAGCTGAATGGATGGGGCGGCCCGCATAACCTCTACCATAACGACCTGCTGATGGGGTACAGGCACCAGAGTAGTGACCCGACTCTCGAGACCTCTTGACCTCCCTCTCCCCTTGTTCCCTGGCGAGCATACCCTCGATCCTCCTAGCAATGCTCACTAACTGCTGATAAGGAATGTCCATCTCTAATTCTCTAGCGATGCTAGATCTGATGGGTGGGATAAGACCCTCAATGAACCTCCGAACTCTCTACTGAACTGTAGCAACCAACGCTGGTGCATGCCTGGCCAACCTGGTATAACGGATAGCATACTCTGAAATGGTCATAGCACCCTGGCGCAAATGCTCAAACTCTGCGCGCCATACGTCCCTAAGACTCTGGGGAACAAACTCTCTCATAAACATATCCGAGAACTGGATCCAAGTCAGTGAAGCAGCCTCGACTGGACTGTCTATCTCATAAGTGTGCCACCAATCATAGGCGGCTCCCCAAAGCTGAAAAGCACTGAAAGAAACCCCGTTGAACTCCACTATGCCCACAGTGCGAAGAATACGGTAACACTCCTCTAGAAATACCAAGGCATCGTCTGATGCTAATCCACTGAATAGTGGGAGATCATACTTCTTAAACCTCTCAAGTCTTCGCTGCTCGTCCTCTAAAGCAGCTGACCCGTCCTCGGGCTGAACTGGCACTGCAGGCGGTGAAGGAATAATCTCGGGAGCCTGCTCAACCTGCACTCGCTGCTCAGGAGTGCGGATGGCGGGAGTCTGTGCTCCTCCCCCGGCTTGGGATGTGGCTGCAGCAAGGGGAAACAACCCTGCCTAAGCCCAGGTGGTGTACATACTCATGAACTCAGCCAAAGTCTCCTGGAGAGCTGGAGTAGTAGTGACAGTAGTAGGCGTGCCAGGTGCCTGGTCTCCGGCTGGATCTGCTGGTGGTGCCTCAGCAGCAGCTCGCGTAGGTGCTTTGGTTGCACCACGAGCGCGTCCTCGGCCTCTCCCCCGGCCCCGGCCTCTGACGGCTGTAGGAGGGGGCGCATGTGCCTAATCATCTCGAGTAGCACGTGTCCTCACTATCTGTGAGAGAATAGAAGATAGAATTTTACAATTGATGTCAAAAATACCACACGACAAGGAATTCAAATGAAATGAAGATTTTTCCTAAACAGTTACATAGCCTCTCGTAGATAAGTACAGACGTCTCCGTACCGATCAATGTGACTCAAATAAAGTGGCATGTGTTCCGTGACTCCTATAAACCTAGAGCTCTGATACCAACTTGTCAATACCCCACTTCACCCTCTATGAATATGTCGTGATGTCACTTAGTTCCTACAACTAGGTAAGCCTAACAATGCGGAAATTAATATAACTAGCGAAAACATTTAATTAAATTAAGCAAAACTAGAAGAAAATTATATATAAGTGCCACTTGGCATATACAACTCAAAAATAAAATGCGGAAGTCTACAATCTCATCCCAAAACCCGGAAACTCACAGGAACCACAGGCTAATAGAAATGTAATATGCTGCTCTAACTCCAGAATGTCGAAACAACTGAAAGAAAAGGATAGAATAACTACTAAAGCTGGAACAGAATAGAGACTCCTGTTCTGCGAACGCGGCAGATATACCTCAAAGTCTCCGCCTCGAGGATAGTACGCCCGAGTGGAGGTACCTGCATCTGCACATGAAAAACATGCACAGAAGGGGCATGAGTACACCACAGTGGTACTCAGTAAGTGTCAAGCCTAACCTCGGTTAGGTAGTGACGAGGAAGGTCAGGGCCCTACTGAGGTCAAATAACATAATATGAATTAACAATATGAAAACTGACAGTAATAATGAGTACAGTAGTGAGAATAGACAGGTTAAACAAGGCAATAACAACTACACAAAAACAGAATAAACATGGAATATGTACAACTCAATACCAATGATAACAATGAGGATCTCTTAGGATACCGTCCTGTAGTCCTTTTCTCAACTGTCTAGTGGATCTCCTGGAATACCGTCCCGTAGTCCATTATATGTGTAAATTGGGAGGGTCTCCCGGGATACCGTCCCGTAGTCCAACTATCAATGTGTAGGGGGATGTATCGGGAATCTAACCCGCAATCCCAAAGTAAAAGTACAGGGGGATCTACCGGGAATCGAAACCGTAGTCCCAAAGTAAACAAACAAGGGGGGGGGGAGCTACCGGAATCCCACATCCGTAGTCCCAATGTAAACGCAACCACAACCAGAAGATACTCAGAAATGAAGTACAAAAGACAAGTAACAGGTAGTACTAGCCTAGCATGCTTCACGTAGTACAATCAAGGCAACTTAAACAATTAGGCAAGTTGAATCAACTAAACATGCTTTTCTAATCTAAACCAAGTTATAATTGTAAGTAAAATAAGGCAAATATGAAGGAAAACTCAGTCTCAATATCTTCAGTAAAAACCGAATTTTCAACAATTAGCTCAAGTACGCGCTCGTCACCTCACGTACAAGGCACTCAAATACCAAATAACAAATCCTAAGGGAAAAGGTCCCCCACACAAGGTTAGGTAAGCCACTTACCTAGAACCGGCTCCAAAAATCAACTCGTCTGACTCCAAATGGCCCAAATATATTCAAATCAATTACATATTGTAAATAACATCTCAAGCGACTGATTCTACTATTAAATTCAAAGACAAGATGCGAAATTAGGTAAAATAACCAAAATTCCCTTCAGGCAAACGTCTCGGAATCGAATAACTTTAACATTTTCAAAACCCTCATACTCTCACGAGTCTAACCATATAAAAATCTCCCAAATCGGAGGTCAAACACCCATTCAAAACTCAATAGTTTAGCCTATGAAGTTTTACCCAATTTGTTTCCTAATTTTGATCCTTAAATTCGAATTTATTGAAGGATTTAACTACATAATGATGAAATATAACTAGAAGGGATTAAAGAAACGTTACCCAATAATCTCCTCTTTAAAACCCTCTCAAAATCTCCCTCTCCCGAGCTCCATTTGATTTTTCCAACTTTAGAAATTAAACCCTCGATTTCACTATTTTTGAACAGGGATTTTCGCTTCTACGGAGAAGGGACCGCATCTGTAGTCCCGCTTCTGTGAAACAAGAGCCGTTTCTACGGTTTTCACAAAAAGGCCCGGGACCGCATCTGCTATAAAAGGGTTGCAGGTGCAAAACCGCATCTGCGGGGGAACTTCCGGTTCTGCGAAAACTAAAGAGACACTGGAGCCTGCATCTGCGATGCCTGAGCCGCTTCTGCGATGCCTAAGCCGCTTCTGCGACTCTGCTTTTGCGGGAATAGCACCGCTTCTACGGTTTCTGAAGGAAAGGAGCAAAGCCACTTCTGCGGCCATTTAGCCGCCTCTACGGTTCCCAAGCCGTAGATGCGAAAATACCAGAAGCAGCAATGGTTCAGCTGCTGCAACACTTCTCCAATCTTCCCGTTAGCTACCCGAAATCATCCCGAGGCCCCCGGGACCTCAACTAAAAGCACCAATAACACCTAATACCTCATTCAAACTTGTACCAATCCCTAAACCACCTAAAACAACGTCGAAAACTCGATAATTCAAGGATTTGAGCTTAGGAACTTCCAATTTCATCAAAATACACTTTCGATCAAAATCCCAAACAATACACGTCTGAATGACCTAAAATTTTACACACACGTCCCAAATGACATGACGGAGCTACTGCAACTTCCGAAATTCCATTCTGACCCTCGGATTAAAAACTCACTATCGGACCGAAAATTTCAAAAATTCAACTGCGGCATTTCAGGCCTCAATGAGCTACGAACTTCAAAAATACATTTTGAACACGCTCTCAACCCCGAAATCACCTAACGAAGCTAACGCAACCATCGAATTTCCATTCTGAGGTCGTCTTCACCCTGTTCCGACTACGGACCATTTTTCAATACTTAAGCTCTCATTTAGAGACTAAGTGTCCCAAACTCTCCGAAACCCAATACCAAACGTCCCAGCAAACCAAAATAGTAGAAATGAACTTAGGGGAAGTAGTTAGTAGGGGATCAGGGCGTTAATTCTTAAGACGACCGGTCGGGTCGTCACTGGTAGTCTCTAGGGATAAATACAGACGTCTTCGTACCGATCCCTCAGACTCTACTAAGTTTGTCTGTGAGTTGTGAGACCTATGTAACCTAGTGCTCTGATACCAACTTGTCACAACCCGGATTTCCCACCCTCGGGGGTCGTGATGGCGCCTACTCGTAGAAGCTAGGTAAGCCAAATTTAATTACTTTTCGTTTACAACATAATCCCTTTTTAACAATTTATGGCAACAACATAAAAACAACGAAATTAAATAGTAGCGGAATTCTTAATTATAGAAAATGAATCAAAATGCGGAATAGTCAATATAGCCTCTACCCAAGAATGGTCTCACAATACTCATGAACTGCTAAGAAATACTAAATACAAATGTTTGAAAGAAAACATAAGTTATTTGTCTTGAATACAACGAGGCAACAGGCAAAAAAGAGAGAATAAGGGAGACGCCGGGCCTACGGATGCCTGCAAGGCTACCTCGAGTCTCGCTGGATAGAAGGCCTGCTCCCGTACTATTGCTGATGCTGCAGCTCGAAACCTGACCTGTGCAAATAGCACAGAGTGTAGCATCAGCACAACTGACCCCATGTGCTGGTAAGTGTCTAGCCTAACCCCGGCGAAGTAGTGACGAGGCTAGACCAGATTACCATATAAACCTGTACAGTTTCATATGTGTGTATATATATATATATGACGGAATCAAAATACAAAATAGATAAATAATATGAGAGGGGAAGAGTGTTGTAGGGAGTATAAAAATTTCCAAATAAGAGTCCTCCAGAAACAAAGGAAAACAACACAACTTAATAGTATGTAACGAAACAGAAATCAACAAGTGCACGACATCACCCTTCGTGCTCTTACTCTCATACTCACCAAGCAATAACATGTGCACGACATCACCCTTCGTGCTTTTACTCTCTTTCCTCACATATATCAATGGAATCGGCATGGAATGGTATATCGTGCAACACGGCATCACCCTTCGTGCTTTTAACACTCTTTTTGCATAATAAGCGAACATGGACCGGCATCACCCTTCGTGCTTTACACTCTTTCCTTACCATAATCAAACAATGTACAACATCACCCTTCGTGCTTTAACACTCTTCCTCACCCAAACAACAATCACAATCAAGGGCAAGGGAATAAATAAACAATGATGGAAATCCCGGTAAGGCAACACAACAAGCAATAAAAAAAAACCGGCAAGGGTACAACATCAAAAATCTCAACGTCCCGGCAAGGGAAAATATTCAATAATCAACAACGTTCCGGCAAGGGAACAAATCATTTACTCTTTACCTTATGTTCACTTTCATCTCATAGTTCACATTATCACTCAAGCCAATGCTCTAAAGATTTACCTGTCTCATATACCTTCACAATTGTATTTCAACTCGAGCCAACGCTCCACGAATTTCAAAGGTCACAATTTCTTTCACAAGGTCTTTACAACACATAGAAGCCATCAATTAAGCATGGAAGATATAACAAAATCCCAACTATTCGCAATTAAGGACTCACGATCATGCTAGACACCATGCTTATACATCGTACTCGACACTTAGCAAGTAGCAAATAAGACTCAACCCTATTCCCTCAAGCTAGGGTTAAACCAAACACTTACCTCAACTTCCACGGCCAAATCAATCCACAAGAACCGCTTTCCCTCTCGAACTCGGCTCCAACTCAATCAAATCTATACAATAATAACTTCATAATATCAATATATGCTAAACAAATCAAACCCAATGCCTAATTATAGATTTCCAAGCTTTCTTTCCAAAAATTCCAAAATCTCCCCGGGCCCGCTTGGTCAAAACACGAGGTTCGGACCAAAATCAAATCCCCCATTCACCCACTAGCCCGAATATATAATTTGTACTCAAATCGACCACAAAACAAGGTCTAAATCAAGAAAAAGTAAAAAGCCCTAGTTCTACCCATTTCTCCTAATTTCTACCCTAAATTACATGAGTTAAGCTTAGGAATTCAATAAATAATGATGGAAAATCAAGAAAACGAGTTGGGATTTACTAACCCAAGAGGTCTTGATGAAAGGAAGCTTCAATGGATGCCTAAGAACCTTGGAGAAGAAGAAACTCGGATGTTTTTATGAAGAAGTTGCGACCACACTGTTCTGAAAATTAAATATAACCGAGCAAAAATTGCCCTTCGCATTCGCGACAGGAGGGTTGCATTCGCGAAGGGTAGGAGCTGACAAGCCATTGCGTTTGCGAGAGGAAGAGTGCGAACGTGAAGAGGAAAATACTGGGGGTCCAAGATTTGGCCTATTCAAACGCGTGAGGCTTTATGCGAACGCGATGAGTGAGGGCAATAAGCTTACGCGATCGCGAGATATAATATGTGAAGGCGAAGGAGGAAAATCTGGGTCTTCGCGAACGCGAGATAGAGGGTGCGAACGCGAAGAAGAAAAGGTCTGTGCACCTGTTGCAGATTTTTCTAAAATTTTGCTAAGTCTAAAACCACCCAGGAAACACTCCCAAGCCCTTGGGGCTCCTAACCAAACACATACACTAACTCAACAACATCCTACGAACTTAACCGTGCGATCAAATCGCCAAAATAATATAAAAAACAATGGATCAAGCCTCAAAATCACTAGTTTTTCCTCAAACTTCATAAACTTTCGAATTTGGAGTTTTAAGTCCGAAACACGTCGAACGACGTCTGATTTCAACCAAACTTTACAAAAATATCTTAAATCACATATAAGACCTGTACCGGGCACCGGAACCAAAATACGGGCCCGATACCAACACGTTCTAATCAATTTTTATTTCAATTTTCCTTAATAATTTTAGAAAAATAATTTTACTCAAAAATTCATTTCTCGGGCTTGGAACCTCGGAATTCGATTCTGGGCATAAGTCCGAGTCCCATATTTTGCTACGGACCCTTCGGGACCGTCAAATCACGGGTCCGGATCCATTTATCGAAAATGGTGACCAAAGTCAAACTTATTCATTTTAATACCAAATTTTAGCATT
>MU711407.1:64108-88513 GCA_026770625.1 Nicotiana glauca | reverse complement strand
ACTCATATTGTGCCAGCCATGCAATTCGTACTGCATTGGCAGAATTGCTATACACTCTATAAAAAGAGGCTCGATAAGCCTTCGTGCTCTACAAAAAAAAAACAAAAAACAGAAATTTTCTACCAGTGTATATCGAGAAGCCATGGCCCTCCCTGCTCAAATTCTCGACATTCCCCAGCGACTTGCTGAAATTAACGTTGAAATACAAAATACACTAACGACGTAAGAAGTACGAGTGTTGCAAATATCCTCCTTCAATCGTTCAAAGCTAGCATTAGCTGAGACTGCCACCCCATCAATCATGTCGTGTACTTTCTTGAATGGTTTGACTGTGTTTTCTCTAAGTCTGAGAATTGTAACCCTTATCTTTGAAACATCAGACCCTGTTTCCTTGGAGATTGCATGGATGCCCCCAACAGTAGACTAAGTGGTAGCAAAAAGATCCTTGATGATGGTCAGCTTGTTGTCAATGGCAGTCAGATTCTCGGCAAGATTAGGACCACTTATACTGCGATGGGAAACAATAGCTTTGGTCTTGGGATCAGGTTGAACATGCTTGACTCTACCTTCCTGTTTCTTAACTCAGGAGCCCTTTACAAACACATATCCCATACTAGCAAACGCTCTAGAATTGTAGGATTTTGAAACAAAGACGAAAGGGTATTCTGAGATAGAGATGTTGTGAGCTTCCAGGATGTGAGTGATAGTCATATCATAGGAAAAACTGGTGGGATCATCAGCACTTTCTATCATGAATTTTATGACCCAAGAAGATAATTAATCTTGAGTTTGGTTACAAAACAGTAAACAAGAAAGATATCTCGTTGAGAGAAGGTGGAGAAAGATCTAGTACGAGGAAGCAGAGTAGTCGCAATAATGTGGGCTAGAACTCGGGTTTCAAAGCGAACATCACTGGAACTAACTGGCTAGGGAGGAATTTAGATATAAACTCAGTAATACAGTGTTTTTCTTGATCAAATGAAATTTCAAAGTCATCAGGCCAAGAATTTTTGAAAAGAATGGGAAAACTAGAATACTTACACTAAAAAATTGAGTCGAACATGGCACAATCAAGAACAATGCATTTACCTAACACTAGGGATTCTAACTTGTCAGACTTGCTAGAGCGCAGATTCGCATAAAACATTCTCACCAAGGGTTCGTAGACTTTAGGAGGGGAAAAAGAGAGGTATTTTGACCATCCTTGGAAAACAAGAAAATTATTTACCTTACAATTTAGGGCTTCCATGTCATCAAGGTCGACTACTCCTCCAAGAGCAATCATCTTGTCTTTTAGAGCAACAAAGAAACCCATGTTCGGAGTATCCCAGAAATTGAGGTCTAACTCTAAGGAACTTGAAAGGTATATTTTGGATTTCTTTGGTGTAAAGGATTTGGGAGGGTCTTCCAAAGGCCTTTTTCCTAGGGTTTTTCCTCCTAAGTGATGAGAGTGATCTGGAAGTTTTTCATGAGAAAAGGTGAAGCCTTCTGAGTGGTCGGACCTAGGTATACTAGTTCAGGAGGCTAAAAATAGGGTTTTCCTCTGGAACGAATACTTTTCCTGGTGGAGGTAGAAGGATTTTTGGAGTGTTTAGCCATGGAAGAAGCTATTGGGAGAGAGAGATTGAAGGGTTTCTGAAGGGGGTTTCTGAACGATGGGAACGATGGAAATTGAAAGAAGTGGTTCAGAGATTAAAAAAAGGATTCTGACTATTGAGTACAAGAAAGGAAAGGGTGTCAATAAACAATCATGATGATTGGTTTTCCTTTCTTGAAAACTGCAACTGATGGGAAAAGAGAGGGAAACCGAAGGCGCTACATTAATGAATATACAACAACAACAACCCAGTATAATCCCACTTAGTGGGGTCTGGGGAGGGTAGTGTGTACGCAGACCTTACCCCTACCCTGGGGTAGAGAGGCTGTTTCCAAATAGACCTTCAGCATCCTTCCCTCTAAGAACTTCCCACCTTGCTCTTGGGGAGACTCGAACTCACAACCTCTTGGTTGGAAGTGGAGGTTGCTTACCATAAGAGCAACCCCTCTTGTCACTATTAATGAATATAAACAGGCAAAATTGAAACATTAGGCATACAAGAATTAAAACATATCACTTAGGTCCTAATTTTAATGATCAAGAGAAATAATGCCAAGTACTTCTCTTAAAGAACAAATCTATCTTCAAGTAAGGACTTAGTGAAAATATCTCATAATTGATCAATAGTTCCAATAAATGTTAATTCTATATCTCCCTTAAGAACATGATCTCTAATGAAATGATGTTTGATGTCTATATACTTAGCCCTAAAGTGATGCACATGATTCTTTAAAAGACATATGGCACTAGAGTTATCACAAAATATTTTAAAAGGTTTAAAGAATAGTTCATAGTCACCCAATTGATGAGACATCCATAATAACTGTGCACAACATTGTCCAATGGCAATATATTCAGCCTCAGTTGTGGATAGTGCAACGGATCCTTGTTTCTTAATGTTCCAAGATATCAGTGTTTTTCTAAGTAATTGACATGTTCCACTGGTGCTTTTTCTGTCTTCCTTTTCACTTGCAAGATCAGCATCTAAAAAACCTACTAGTTGAAAATTGTTAGAACGTGGGTACCATAATCCATAGGAAATAGTTCCAATGAGATACGAATTATTCTCTTTACGCCATTCAGATATGATTCTTTAGGAGCTGACTGGAATCTGGCACATTTACAAACACTAAACATAATATCTTGTCGACTAGCGGTTAGATAAAGAAGAGAATCAATCATTCCACAATATTTTGTTTCATCGACATGATTTCCCTTTTCATCTTTGTCAAGATTTTTTGACGGACTCATTGGTGTGCCAATAGTTTTAGCACCGTTTATACCGAATTTCTGAATTAGTTCCTTTGTTCATTTTGTCTGGCATATAAAAGTTCCTTCTTCAGATTATTGGATTTGAAGTCCAAGAAAGAACGTTAGCTCTCCCATCATACTCATTCTAAACTCACTTTGCGTAAGATTGAAAAATTCCTTGCATAGAAGAGGGTTAGCACTACTAAAAATAATATCATCAAAGTCAACTTGAATAATAAGATTACCTTCCAATGATCTTTTGATGAATAGTGTAGTATCTACTTTACCTCTTGTAAACTCGTGATCAAGTAGAAATGAGCTAAGTTTTTCGTACCATGCTCGTGGAGCTTGTTTAAGTCAATACAATGTTTTGGTCAATTTATACACATGGTAGGGGAACTTTGAATCTTCAAATCCAGGAGGTTATTTTACATATACTTCCTCCTCAATGTAACCATTTGAGAAGGCACTTTTGAAATCCATATGGAAAAACCTAAATCTTTTGAAGGATGCAAATGCATGAAGAATTCATATTGATTCCAGTCAAGCTATTAAGGCAAAACTTTCATCGTAGTAGACTCCTTCCTGTTGTGAGTAACCTTGAGATACTAATCTAGCTTTGTTTCTCACCATCTTTACATCCTCATTAAGCTTATTTTTGGAAACCCATTTTGTTTCAATTACAGTAGCGTCTGCAGGCTTAGGTAGTAGTTTCCACACTCTATTTTTGTCAAATTAATCCAGTTCTTCCCACATTGCTTGTAACCAGCACGAGTCTTTTAGAGCTTCCTCTATTTTCTTTGGTTCAATCTGGGAAATCAATGTTATATTTGATTTTTTCTTGAGAGCTCTCTTGGTTTTCATTCCTTCGCTTGGATCTCCTATGATAAACTTTTGAGGATATTCTGGTTCACTTCTCCATTCATTTGGACGAGATGCACTTGTATAGGTAGTTGACTCCTTCTGTGATTCTGATTGACTGTTGCTAATCTCATTACTTGACTCAGTGACACCGTCAGGTCTGTTAGTCGACTCTTGAGATTTTCTTGACTTAGGAGTTTCTTGAATTTGATCTTCATCACCTGCAATAATTCCCTTCTCAGTCGTAGTATTATTTTCATCAAATATAACATATAGTGATTCTTCTACGCATAATGTGCGTTTATTATAAACTCTAAAAGATCTACTATTTATGGTATAATCTAAAAAATACCTTCATCGCTTCTTGGATCAAATTTTCCAAGATTGTCCTTACCATTATTGAGGATGAAACACTTGCTCCCAAATAGGTGGAAATAACTTATATTGGGTCGTTTACCTTTCTATAGTTCGTATGAAGTCTTCTTCAGGTTATGTCTTATGAGACATCTATTGAGACTATGGCAAGCTATGCTTACTTCGTCTGGCCAAAAGTGATTTGGCAAGGAGTATTCCAGTATCATAGTTCTCACCATATCTTGCAGAGTTCTATTTTTTCACTCAACTACTCCATTCTGTTCAAGTGATTTTGGAGCTGAGAAACTGTGGGTGTATCCTTGGTTATTGCAGAAATCTTCGAATGCTCTGCTTTCAAATTCTCCTCTATGATCGCTTTGAATATTTTGTAATACGATACCCCTTTTCTCTTTCGACTCTTTTATAGAAGAGCTCAAATTTTTTCAAAGCTTCATCTTTGTGAGATAGAAAAAACACCCATGTAAAATGTAAGTAATCATATAACAAAAGCATATCGTTTTCCTCCTATGCTAGCAGTTCTAATGGGCCAAACAAGTCCATATGAAGCAATTGCAAAGTCTTTGATGTAGACACGATGTCTTTGTTTTTTAAAGAGTTTCTGATTTGTCCAATCTAACAAGCATCACAAATATGATTTCTAGAGAAATTGAGTTTAGGTAAACCGATTACTAAATAATGCTTGGAGAGCTTTTCTATAAGATGCATGCTTGCATGACCAAGTTTCTTATGTCATAACCATGGATCATCAGATATAGATGTTAAACAAATATGACCATCTAGATTTTCAAAACTATCAAAAATATAAACATTTCCATACCTTTTTTCCTGGGAGGATTATTTTACATGTCTCATCTTCAATAGGACATCGTGTTTCTTGAACTTTACTTTATACCCTGAGTCACATAGTTGACTTATACTCAGTAGATTGTAGTTAAGTCCATCTACAAAATAAACCTCACTAATATCACAGTTGTTATTGAATGGAACTATGCTGGAGCTGACTTATTTTTATTTAAAGTCATCATCAAATTTAACACTTCCTCCATCTATCTTTGTAACTTCTTTAAACAAGTTTTTGTCACCTGTAATGTGACTGGAACACGCACGATCTAAGTATAAATTTTCCTTTGCGGATCTCTCTGTGGCATTCCTGCAAAATATAATTATCATTTCCTTTTAGGTACCCAAGCTTGCTTGGGTTATCGTTGGTTAGTATTACTAGAATCACAATTGTTTTTGGTTTCCAAATCCAACCCGAAATATTTGATTTACGAAATCGACAAAAAAAGAATATTTATGTCCACTTTTATTACAGTAGTGGCACATAGGTCCCGATCCATTCTTGGATCTTCCATTTGTGTTAGTACTAATGGACTCTGTTCTGACGCATCCTTTTCCAGTTGACTGGTAATTCGCTTGGTTGAATTGATAGAACTATGATTGGTGGATTTGCACATGCCATTGAGTTGCATTTGCAATTCTTGAAACTCATGTTGAAGTACTTCCTTTTCGATTTCGCATACTTCAAGCTTAAGTTCCCAGTCTTTCTTTTCTCTGTTGAGTTTCTTTAGTTCATTCATCATTTTTTGAGACTCTTTTAGAGTAAGGTCTAGAATGTCCTGTAATTCATTACATCTTTCAGAGTTGTAATATCGTACCTCGCTTGTTTAATCTCGTGCCATGAAAAAAATGTCATTGTTGTCTTTGCATTCGTCATTTGATGTGTCCTCATCTGTCCAGCACCCCGAAAGTTTGTTCATATCATTTTCTAGGATTGTCATGAAGCATAGATTTGCTATCTCTTCGTGATCTGAACTGTCTCCATCACTCTAGCTTCCAATAGATTTGTTTTTGTTAAAGCCTCTGGAAACACTCATAGCATTTACCATCATTTTTTTCTTGTTCATTATTTTGTCTAGTTCGCCTGGGTGGTATCCTGCCTCTTCTTGTGTTTATGTATCTCTTCATTAGAATATCCATGTTCCTTGATACCATAGCAATTTCCTTTTCAAGGGCTTCAGGGTCGTCGTCAATTTCATTGTCTTTCCTTTCAGTTGTAGCCTTGAATGCAACTGTTTTCTTCTTTTCTTCCTGGCTTGTTTTCTTGAGGTGAGTTTTCTCGAATGCTATAAGGTCTCCTCGGAGTTCATTATTATATAATTTGTTTAGATCTTATGATTCAAGTGCAACCACTTTTGTTTGCCAAGTGGTAGGTAGACTTCTCAGAATTTTCCTAACTTGATCACCACTTTAATATGGTTTACCAAAAGCTTTATATCGCTAATGATCTTGTTGAAACTGACAAATATTTCTTCAATGGATTCTCCTTCGTTCATCTAAAAAAGTTCGTAGTCATGAACCAACATGTTGATGTGGGTCTCTTTCACTTTATTGGTTCCTTCATAAGTAACTTCGAGTTTATTCCTTATTTTTTTGGTTGTATCGATTTTCTCATATTCCTCTCCACCTATAGCATTATATAGTAAGTTTCTTGCTTTAGCATTGACTTGAACAACTTCCATTTGCTCATCTGTGTATTGATCTATATCTTCTGGATCAGCATGTGGTTGAGCAGCTACCGGTAGTGGGTAGTTCCCCTTTTTGATAACTCGCCAAACCTTGACGTCATAGGACTTTGCGTATATTTCCATATGCCTTTTTCAGTGAAAAAAGTGTTGTCCATTGAAATACAATGGTATAACTTGTGATGTCCCTTCTTGAAAGAGTGCTCCAATAATAACTTGATTTTTTATGATCTTCTCACAAGCTGTTAAGCAAAAAGATATGAATCTAGCTCTGATACCAATTGAAAGTACAAGAGGGGAGGAAGGTGAATTGCTTATTTTTAATAACTTTTATAAGTAGTTCACTAGTTTACCAATTAGTCGACTTGAAATAAGAACATGATAATAATAATAAATGCAGAAAAGAAATGCACGAAATAAAGACACAAGAATTTTATACTAGTACGAATTCAATGTGAATCCTAGTCCAGTCCCATTGGGTTGCAAGGGTGTTCTCTTTTAGTGATTGATGTTTCTTGAGTACATAATAAATGACATAGCTTTACACCAATAGATTAATCTCTATGTCATTTTTCTTTTTTTGATACAATGCCTCACTAGTATTTTTTTTCTCTCTCACTAATTACACAGCAGATCTAATGAAGCTACAATGCTTTTTTTGAGTAGAACAAAAAGAGGGTAGATGGTTCGATCAAATTATATCATGTCGCATCAAAAGCATCTGTATATATACTTTCCATGAGGCCTTCGTGAATCTTGAGAGATTGCAAACCCAAGTGAGTTGGTCCTTGGAAGGAATCCTAGATTGATTTTTTCCAAAAATAAGGTCTAGTTCTTGTTGATCTTCCTTGATTAATTGCTTTGACGAGCTTTCCATCCGCTAGGCATATCCACTGGATCCCTTGATTTTCGCGTGCATTGATTCCAGCAAGCTCGATTCCCTTTGATTTTGGGGCCTTCCAGTAATAGCTTTCGTCAGTCTCTGATTGATTTTTCTTGCCAGATTTTCGCAATTTCTTCCTTGTTGATCGTTGATTCTTTTCCTTGTTGGCTTCGGTCAATCTTCAATTGACTTTATTCTTACCGGATCTTTATTTTATCTTCCTTTGTGCATCGCAGATCATTGATTTATGTTCCTTGATATATTTCTGACCAGTACTGCTTCTTTAGTCTCTTTATTCCTTGTGATCCTACATCAAATGTAATATATTATTTTTCATCATTGAAACTTATAACTAACATAATAACCGAGTTGTAAACCAGCTATTCATTTGTTTCCAAGGGGAAGGGCAAGGCGGATGGGTATGGAAAATGAATAGTTTTTTAACTTTTTCTTAAATCACATTAGGCGAAGGATATACAATTACACTTCTCTATAACAATATCCTGATATAACAACACTTCCCTATAAAAGCCAAGCCTTTTCGAAACCAAATTTTATATTATGTTATAATCTATGTTGTTTATAACAGCACTTCGCTATAACATCCAAAAATATTCGGAACAAACGAAATTGTTATAGTGAGGTTTGGCTATAATATGCTATTAATAGGATTTGAACCCTCCAACTTACAGTAGAAAATAGAAACCTAACCAAGTGAGGTAACCCTTAACCTGAAAATGAGTAGCTTCAGGAGTCGTTTGCTACGTGGACGATGATTAATGCGAGATAATTTATCTCACATTTGATTCAAGTTTTAAATCCTGAATTAGCAATTTCGTGATTAACTAATCCCGCAATTTGATATTATTATATCCCAAATTTAGGGTTAGATAATAATTCCGGGAATAATGAAACTAAAATGACAAAGATGTTCTTTCCCGGGGCTCTTCCACCAAAGCCTTTTAAACAATCCAAGGTTAAAATTAAAAATAAACTTTTATCCTGATATATCTAATATACACCAAACACTTATTTATATTATATCCCATATATCTAAGTTGTAGTCCAATGAACCAAATATCTTCCAATAAAAATATATTAACTAAATTATTATAATCCCATTAGTATCACCCCGGAACAAAACGGCCAATAATTGTTTGAAACCACATTGATTTTTTTCAAAGTTTGAAAACGCGGGGCAGAATTTAAAGGAAGTAGTATTTTAGTTCTGCAACCTGTCACCCATGAGTTTACAGGTTGGCAATGCACTGCCCATTGATGGTAGTAACACCACTAGAATATAAAGGCCATCCCTTATTTTTGTATAAAAATTATTACTCCTATGTTGAAAAAAAAAAAAAAGGACTGATCAACAAGTTAAGCTTTGTGTAAATTCAAATATAAAGATTTTCTCATATAATTGATATTTAAATTTCTAAAACTTAACAAGCAATAAATCGCAAAACTTTCTAATTTATATAAATATACGTTAAAATATAAATAAATCACGACAAAAGAAATATTATTTGACTCTTTAAGATTAAATAGTAGCAGTAACATTGTTATTATTCTTAGACGAATGGAACATCACCATTACTATTAGTTCCTCCGGTTTTGCTTATTTGTTGTTTAAGCTTTTTAATTCACATACCATTAATAAAATATTTGATATCATTGATCATAATTATTTTTTAATTAAATCACCCTTATCTTTTATAAAATAATTAATTAATGACTGTCCAGATCACATTTATGGGATCGAACTTGGTTTTTTGTTGTTGTGTACTGTTTTGAGTTTTTTAGGAGAAAAAAAAAAGAAGTTCTTTTGGAGTAGTACGAAAGAAATTAAAAAGAAAAATAAAGCCTTCTGAATTTAAATGAGTAATATTTGTACCACTCTTTTTAGTTGAAGTGATAAATAAAAAAGGACCGAAAGAAGTTGTTATTAAGTAGATTGTACTGTAAGATTTTTATTTTGTCTCAGTGCTGTACGTAATTGACGTGGCTTCCTGCTATATTACTCAATGCATTCTCACCTCCTACTTATACCTCCCTTCTTTCATCTCTCCCCCTTTATTTTTCTCATACATTCAAATTGTTCATTACTTCATTCATCCATTTTCTACTAACACAATTGCAAATAAATCAATCCACTCTTCTTGAATCAGATCACCAAAGCACAGCAGCAAAATGGGTATATGCAATTCTTGCGAATCTACATCAGTAGCTACAGCAAAATTAATACTACAAGACGGAAGATTACAAGAATTCTCTTATCCTATAAAAGCTTCACATCTTTTACAAAAAGATCCAAATATCTTCATTTGTAATTCAGATGAAATGGATTTTGGAGATATTGTTTCAGCCATAAAATCTGATGAAGAGCTTCAATTGGGTCAACTGTATTTTGCTTTGCCTTTGAACCGGCTGAAACGTAAGCTTAAGGCGGAAGAAATGGCTGAGTTAGCAGTGAAGGCGAGCACTGCATTGAATAGTATTTGTGGTAAAGAGAAATGTGGGTGTCGTAATAAAGTGATTTTATTTTCAGGAGAGAAAGGTGGTGGGAAGTTGGGGAAGAAGGTGGCGGGTGGCGGTGGTTCGACGGTGGCTGAGGGTAGAAGAGGGAGGAGGAGTAGTGGTGGTGGTGGTGATGGGCGGAGAGGGAAGTTCACGGCGAGGTTGAGTGCAATACCTGAGTAGGATAAATTCTTGGGCTTTATAACAAATTAAAGGTAATGGGAATTAGACCCACATATTAATATTCACTAGATTAGAACCTGTTGATGGGTGAAACTTGAGATTAGAGCAGTGTTCATTTTATCTTGTAAATAGTAGGTTTTGTAAATAATTAGTTGAGATTCAAGAGCTGCTTTCAAATTATGAGTGATTCAAAATTGGTCATTTCTTTTTTTAGAATTTTTGTTTTGCTGCTAGTTAACCAATATAGGGGTTTAATCATGAGTTTTCCCTCAAAAGGTTAATTTGGTAAGCTACTTGGGTTTATTGAAAGTACAATTATCATAGTGATTTGCGTAACATTTTCGTTTATAATTATACCATCAACCACTATAATTATATAACCTGAATACAAGAATAATAATTATTAATTATTAACGCGTCATAAATGGAGTAGTAACTTATAACTTACAAAAGCTACAAATGTCAACAGTTACTAAGGTGGCAGATATAATTGAACTTTTTGAGTCTGCAAAGTTAATTTTTCAATTTTTGCATAATTAGTTTGTTTGTACTAAATCTTGTTTTAATTTTTAAATTGAGTCTGCCAACTCTTTCAAAGATGTACGTTTTTTTTGTTGGTATAACCATCATGCAGCATAGGCCCCGTTAAACCGCTCCCAACAAAAAATTTCTCCATTTTCAAAGCTCGAAACTTTTAATTAACGACAAGAAAATTCTACCGGTCCCATCACGTTCCTCGATAGTAAGGACACGAGGTTGCTGTCTTCTCTTTCACCTATCAAACCTTCTCAGCCATTTTGTTTGCAGAATATGCCAGCAGCGTACGCCATATTCTCAAGTATAGAATATTGTGATGACCCGCCGTGTCATCATGCCACATAGGCGTCATTTGTCATATATTAATGCCATGTGAAAGTTTACATAAGAGGAAGATTAGCATTTGTAAGAATATTCTAGAGAAATATGACCCTAGATCCTTATGGATTTGGTAGGAAAGTCTTTGGAATCTTCTAGGCTTGTAGAAAATTCTAGAGAATGGACTTACTTGTAAATATCAAGGACTTGTGGAACAATTATTATTTACATACTAGCCCCTAGGTGATTAGTATAAATAGGAGGCATTCATTTGTAATTCATCAAGCAAACAATTCAAGTTCTCTCTAATACAAAGCTTTCTTTAATAATTCTCTAGTGTTCTTTCTACCATTCTCTTAGCAATCTTGAGTGTAGTAGGGGCTGACTTGGCATAGCAAGAACGTGAGTAAACTGTGCAAGATCGTGAGCAAGTTTTCAAGTGCCGCACGTGTACTTAGTTAACAACTAAGGACGTGACACCGTGGTATCAGAGCGAAGGTTTTAACTAAGGGAATGGCGAACGACGGAGAAATTAACGCTACCAACACCCAAGCCAACGTCATCCAGGATGTTGTTAGCAAAAGCGGCCGTGGCAAAAAGAGGAATGCCACCAACAAGAGACAGGAGGTGCCGCCCGAGGTTGTGTCAAACGAAGGGCTTACATCCCAAGAACCATCTGCCACTAAGGCGAGCGAGGATGAAGTGGAGGTCCTGCCTGAGGACGTCTCGCTCGGTAAAGAGTGGGTGATAAAGATGAACGCGGGGATAGACGCTGTGGAGATCTTTGGCCAATGCTTGGGGAAGGTGGAAGGCACCCTTAGCATTCTTGAGAGGAACACTCTTTAGGAGATTGAGAGTATCCGAAATGACTTGGAGGGACGTACACAGACCGAGATGGAATTAAGGCAAACCATCACTGCCTTAGAGTGCAGACTCATGGAGGCTTTGAGTACTATCGATGCTATGAACGCAAAGATAGATTCACTCGAGGAGCATGTCAATGTTGGCGTGACCGAGGCAGCCAGTAATGTTATGGCGATGAGAGAGGCCAAGATCGAGGCTCCCAAACCCTCGATGTTCAAAGGTGTTCGTGATGCACAAGAAGTAAAAAACTTCCTTTGGCACTTGGAGATATACTTCCAGAACGGAAAAATGAGGGACGACGAGAAGATCAACACTGCAGTATTGTACCTCTCAGAGACTGCCATGCTTTGGTGGAGAAGGAAGATGGCCGACGTGGATAAAGGTCTATGTACTATTAGCACATGGGATCAGTTCAAAATCGAGTTCAAGCGACAGTTCTTTACAAACAATGTCTTGTATGAGGCAAGACGCAAGCTTAGGGAATTGAAGCAAACATGGATCATACGTAACTATGTCAAGGAGTTCACTACCATTATGCTTCAAATCCCCAACCTGACCAATGATTACTTGTTGTTCCACTTCGTGGACGGGTTGCAAAATTGGGCTAAATAGGAGTTGCAACACCGACAAGTCATTGATATAGACCAAGCCATAGTAGAGGCCGAATCATTGATGAATTTCAGGTATGACAAGCACGACAAAGGCAATGGCAAGAATTCAAAGGTTAACAATGTCAAAGGTGGGGGGGGGGATCGTGGTAGAGGCAAGGATATACATCAACAATACTCCAAGACTCAAGATTACAAAAGGTCGAGTGGTCATCAGGGCTATGCCGAGAAGAAGGCATAGGCCGAGAAGAAGGGATGCTACATATGCGAAGGGCCACACGGCTTCAGGAATTATCCCGACCTAAAGAGCCTCAACGCCATAGTCCGTGAAGGAAAAGAGCAGCGGTAAGGAGAGAGTTTGGGAACCGCACAGCTGGGTATGATAGGATTATGTGGTTCTGTCACAAAGCAAGCTATCCAACCTACCGATAATGGCAATCAGTACGTAGATCTCACCATCAACAAAAAGCCCGCTCGTGCAATGGTGGATATTGGAGCAACTCGCAATTTCGTGACTGAGGCTACCGCAAAAAGAATAGAATTGAAGCTTGCCCCAACCAACTCTCGCATCAAGACCGTGAATGTCGAGGTACAAAATGCTCGTGGGGTTGCTAATGGAGTAAGAGTCAAATTGGGAGCTTGGAAAGGTATGACAAACTTTACCCTAACCGCTATGGATATCTTTGACATCATACTGGGGAAAGAGTTCTTTAGACACTGTCATACTTTGATCGACCCCTACCTCCAATGTCTCTTGGTTATGGAGCGAGAAGGAGCTTGCATGGTACCTACAATGACTATGCCATACGGATAGATCCAAGCACAAATCTCAGCTATGCAGGTTGTCAAATGGATAAATAAGGGGGAGCCAACGTTCGTGGCAACCATTGCAAGTATAGAGGAAGACAAGAGTTTTCAAGAGACATTGCCACCTTGCATATAGAAGTTGCTTGAGGAAAATAAAGATGCCATGCCCGAGGAGTTGCCTAAGCACTTACCGCCTAAGCGAGAGGTGGATCACAAGATTGAGTTGGAGCAATGGGCTAAGCCACCAACATTTGCCCTATATCGTATGGCACCACTCGAGCTAGAGGAGCTAAAGAAACAATTGAAAGAGTTGTTAGATGCTGGTTATATTCACCCATCAAAGGCACCTTTCGGCGCACCAGTATTGTTCCAGAAGAAGAAGGATGGATCGCTGCGCTTGTGCATAGACTACCAAGCACTTAATAAGGTTACAGTGAAGAATAAGTACCCGATCCCACTCATTGTTGACTTATTCGATAAACTTGGGCAAGACAAGTACTTTACCAAGGTGGATCTTCGAAAGGGCTACTACCAGGTTCGCATTGCTAAAGGGGAAAAGCCAAAGATAGAATGTGTGATGAGATATGGAGCCTTTGAGTGGTTGGTGATGCCCTTCGGCTTAACCAATGCACCGACCACATTTTGCACCCTTATGAACAAGATTTTTTATCCTATGACGACCCGGCCCCTCGTCTCATGTGTTATTGCTTTGTTTCCCTCATTTTATATTTTTGCATGTTTTGTTATCGGTATATGGTGTGTTAGAGTTGATTTGGGCAAGTTTTGATAAGAAACGAGACACTTAGTCTCTTTAATTAAGCCTTAAGTTGGAAAAGTCAACCGGACATTGACTTATGTGAAGGAGGGTTCGGATGTGATTTTTGGTGATTTGGATAGCTTCTAGGGATGATTTGTGACTTAGGAGCGTGGCAGAAGTGATTTTAGAGGTCCGGTGTAGAATTAGACTTGAATTGGCGAAGTTAGTATTTTGGCGAATCCGGTTGATGGGTGAGATTTTGATCCGAGGGTCGAAATGGAATTTCAAGAGTTGCAGTAGCTCCGTTAGGTGAATTTGGATGTGCGGGTAAAATTTTAGGTCATTTGGAGGTGTTTTGGTCGGGTTTTTGATCAAATGTGTGTTTCTGAAGTTTTGAAGAAACTTAGGTTTGAATCTGATGTGAATTGATGATTTTAGTGTTGTTTGATGTGTTATTGATGATTGGAACAAGTTCGTATGATGTTTTGGGTTATGTTGGTGTTTTTGGTTGAGGTCCCAGGGGCCTCGGGGTGATTTCGGATGGCTAAATGGAGGATTTTGGACTAAGAAATTTGCAGAAAAGCACAGTTGTTGTAGGCCACTTTTGGCCTTCGCGTTCGCATAGTTGTGTTTTCTGGGCCATCGCGTTCGCGTGAGTGGACTGGCGTTCGCGTAGAAGGGACTGGGGGCCCTGCCAAGTTTGTTCATCGCATTCGCGATGAAGGAGTCGCGTTCGCGTAGGATGATATCCCTGTGCATCGTGTTCGCGTATAGGAGATCGCGTTCGCATTCAGTGTTACGCGTTCGCGTAGGGTAAAATGGTGATAAGCAAAGTTGTTCTTCGCGAACCCGGGGGGCTTGATCGCGTTCGCATAAGGTTAAAGCTGGGCGATAGAAGGGTTTATTTATGATATTTCATCCGTGACCCATACATTTTTTCCTCCATTTTTGAACCATTTCAAGAGCTTTTGGGTAGAAATTGAAGAAGGTTGTGACGGGAATCGATTGGAGGTAAGTCTCGTGACCTAGAAACGCTATTTTATTGAAGAATCCCCTTTTAATTCTTGAAAAATTGGGTGAAAAATTGGAAGAGCTAGGGCTTGATTTTTGAATTGAAAAATTTGGAATTTGAGAGGGCATTTGAACTCCGATTTTGATAAAATTGATATGTATGGACTCGTGGCAAGACGAGGAATCCAGTGATGTGAATTTTGTAATTTTTGGGAAGCGGGCCCGGGGCTCGGATTTTGCTAGTTTCAAGATTTTTGCTATTTCTCTATTGTTTTTGATTGGGTATTGTTCCCTTAGCATATTGTGATGTATTCACTTTGATTTTGGTTAGATTCGACGCGCGTGGAGGTCGATTTGAGGGGCAAAGGCATCGCGAGCTAGATATTTCACCGGTTTGAGGTGAGTAATACTTGTAAATGATATCTTGAGGGTTTGAAATCCCGGGTTTGCACATCATAGTGGTGTATTGAGATGACTTGCACGCCGAATAACGGGCGTGGGGTAGAGCACCGTTGGGGATTGTGACTTGTTTCGTCCCGCTTAATGAAATAACTACCTAATTGATTGAAGCTAGTTGATATCCTTATAAAAATGGATTAATTGTCGTAATTGGGCCTCGTGCCAACTAAATGAATCCTTTAGGGATTATTATCACTGTTTCCATGATACTTGGCATGTTAAATGATTTCAATCCTGAGTTAAACACTGTTTTGAAATGTCTAGTCATACTTCTAAGGTTTTAAAACTTAAACTACATTTTCTGACATTTGGAGCTGAGAACTAATACTTGACATCGCCCTAGCGACTCATATGCATGTTCTGGACTGAGGATGGATCGCGCTGTATGCCGCAGCGGTGTGATATTGATATTGTGCTTGGGCTGTAGGAGCCCCTCCGGAGTCTGAACCCCGTTAGTGAGCGCGGGTACCCAAATGGATCGGGCTCGCGCTGCAGTGGTCATGTGCATTGCATTGCATTCATGTATTGGTTCCTGTTTGTACTACGTGTCATGACATTCAGTACTCTCATATCATTGGCATCCATGTTACTTCTTGCACTGTTTACCAGATACCCTGGTGTTATTTGTTGGTAGAGTGCTGTGCCCGAGGGGCTGACTTATGTGCTGACTTGCACTATCTGATATCACATTCATATGCTTGATTATTGGAAGAGGATATTTTCAAAAGAGGTTTTTAAATTGAACCAATATTGTCTAAAGGATTTTCATGGTTTTACTATTTTCTCAAAGGGTCGTGCTGTCCTATATAGCATGATGGAGTGCTTTTACGTCATTTATTGCCGCTCAATTATTATTTACTTTTATTACTCATTGAGTTGGAGTACTCACGTTACTCCCTGCACCTCGTGTGCAGATGCAGGTAATTATTCACCTGATAGTAGGTTTTGAGCCGATTGGAGATCTTACTATCGTAGCTGAGCCAGGTGACCGTCAGCATTCGCGACACCATATTTCTTCCGTTGATGTTAAATTCCAATATGTATATTACTAGTCTTGTAATAGAGTTAGGATTCTTTAGATGCTCGTGACTTGTGATACCCCGATTTTGGGCTGAGTCAGGATGGTTTCCCTGTTTTATCACGTTTATTCTGCGCTTATGACTATATTATTCATATTTTAGACTTATTCATGCTAAGTAACTGTTAAAAAGGTATTGATGTTCTGTTGGCTGGCCTTGTCTTCACGAGAGGCGCCATCACTACCGGGTATGGAAATTGGGTCATGACAAGTTGGTATTAGAGCCTAGGTTACTAGTCTCACGAGTCATGAGCAGGTTTAGTAGCGTCTCGCAGATCGGTACGGAGACGTCTGTATTTATCCTCGAGAGGCTGCAGAACTTTTAGGAAAACTTCACATCCTTGGAATTCTTATCGTGCGTACTTGATTCAGCTTGAGATATAACTCTTGAAATTCCTTCCACATGTCTGTATGCATACGTGAGCACTCAGTATTGTATGTGCCTTGATGGCTTGTGTTTCCCCGATCAAGGGGCGAGATATGATCTCCGTGAGTTTGATATTGGGCCAGTCTGGAGGACTTGAGGCCGGATCTTTCCTAGGGCTTGAGCACTGAGGTGCTGATCGCGTGAGTAAGTGTTTTGCACTTATACGTTCCGTATTGTCCTTATTAGCCGGAATGGCGGTTGGATATCCATGTAATGAGTATGTTAGTGCTGCGAGGTGTATTTATATGACTTGGTAGTAACGAAGAAGTCTGCTAGATAATAGACGAACTGGTAAGTGATTCGTTTCCTATTGGGATATGTTGTGTAGCCCCGAGTTATGGCGCGTGAAGAATATTTTTTGTGTCTCCTAGTTGGAAAGTAAAGTGCATTACATGTGGCGGTATAAGTTCATACTCAAGAAGACTAAATGACTATGTAATGTATATAATGGTAGAAGGTGTGCTGAAATACTAAATTGAGGCGAAGCAGGTGGGTTATCTCCTGCGGAGTGTTCTTGAGGGGTATGATCCTTATGTTCCCGTTAGAAGATCCCATGTGTAATTGAAAGGTACATGTTGTAATTTGAAAATTCGGGTCGTTTAAGAGAGTGGACTCAGCTGATGTGGGGATGAATGCGAGGTTTGTAGAGGATTTCAGTACCAGATGATCTGTGTTTTCATAATCTAGTAGATGATTCAAGTTTAGTCTCACCATAATATTGTGGCATCACTAGAGTAAAAGTATTATGGGTTATTAAACGTGTCCTGATAGATGGCTTCGAGCCAAGTTAGGGAGGTTACTGTTGATTAGCTGATCGTACAGTTATGTGCTATGTTGTTTTCATTTCGAGTTATGCTGGCGGATCAGTCTTGATTGCAGAAATTGAGCCGGGGATGGCACGAGTGAAGCAAAATTTTGACAAAGGTTATATGGTGCTTTCGTAGATGTGAGAAAATACTAGGATGTCCTGAGCTGTGGTTGACAAAGAATGCTTAGTGTATAGAGAAGGAAGATGGTTGTTTGTATTGGTATGAGCTCATGTTCTACGGTGTTAGAGTGCTAATAAGGCACGAGTGGTTCTGTTCGTTAAGTCAGGTAATTTGCAGTTTGAATAAGAGTGAATGACTCTCGAGAATGGTTTTAATGTGTTCAAGATGTACATAAGATAACCAGGTGTCTTAAGGTTGTGTATGTGGTTAAGGATTGTATTTTTATTGGGGAAGGTCAAGACTTGTGGTATTTTTATGTTGCTTATGGGATCTTATGTATCGGTATCTGGAAAGTAATGGTAACGAATTCAGAGTCGTAGAAAGCTCTTCGGGGTAAGGTATCCTGGAATGTGGTATTCCTGGGATCAGTTGAGAGAGTATTCAGTGGCCTATGGGTCTTAGACAGTGTGGTCTTGTGCTGGGGTCTCGTGTAGTGAGCCTGAGTTGAGTAACTGTGGTGCTACAAAAAGAGGGAATATCAAGTTGGAAATGAATCAAAAGGAAACCTAGATAAATGAAGTAGCTTGATGGTAGACCGAATCGGAATGGTAAAGGTATGATTCATTCTTTTTGTGTGTTCGAGGCAATGAGTTCGTACAGGTATTTTACAGCAAAGCTCTTGAGTTCTAACAACTTGTTTAGCTTGGCCTATTTAGAAGGATGCAGTACTGACAGTTTAGCTTGTACAAATGGAATTGGCAGAGGTGTTCTTGTTGGGTTTTACCGTGGTTTGAAGATGAGTATATTTTCTATGGGTATGCGAAGCATAGAGTGTGTAATGATTTTTCTTCTAATTGGGATCAATGAAAGTTCTTGACTAGTTGAGTGCGTCGATGTCTGCGGCGCGGAAGGGAGATAAAAGTTCTCATATTACCCTTGGAGGTTATGGTATATGCAGTATGTTGTGGAGGACCGAGACTGGCATGTGCGAGGTTTCAGTTCTAAAAAGAAGTTCATAAAATTTTTAGGCAACGGGTAGCCTCGGGCAATCAAGGAAATGGAACTACTAATTGAAAGTGATTTGACAAGAGTATACGTCTCAAGAAAGGGTAATGTGATTAAACTAATGATAATTCAGTAGTATTGCGACACTTTCTTGCTAAATCAACTGCTGATATCTGAGTTTGTTTGATGGCACAGGAGGATTTTAGGACATCTTCGTGGAATGATTGGATAATCGAGGTGTAATATGTATTCATACTGCGGAATTTGGGATCAGGTACAGTGATTTGTGTGCTATATGTAGTTGGAGACTAGGAGTTCTCGGGTTCAGACTGTGTAGCGGTTATGGATCGTGTGTACGGGTACCGTTAGCGGCTATTGGGATATAGAAGCCCGAGTGGATCTTTCTTTGCTTGATATATTAGATTTTGGATATGATATTGGGGTGTAGACTGATAGTCTCAGTGTTGGGTTATTCTAGACTATTATGCTATGGGTTATGTCGGGAAATGCCACAGGTTGCATGGCGGAGTGCATCGGATTATGTTCTAACAGGGTGGTTTGTATTCCAAAGACCATCGGACGGCTGGGAAGGATTGCTTTCCTTAATTGGGCCTTTGTGGCGGATATCAGTGTAGAGGTTCTACTATTAATTCAGTTCCAGTATTGAGGGACACTTTTTCAGATGCGTTTCTTGTGGACGGACATGTCGCCGGGCGAGGTTATGGATTTCGGTATTGATTGTTGCCAGGTACCGTATCGTACAACTCCGACAGGAGTTATAGTAGTGGAAGGAGCAGCTTCAGGCTTCTTGATATTGAGTTCGTTGGCAGGCCGAGGTGGCTATATATTTAGCTTAGAGTTAACTTGGTCGGCCCCGAGTTGTATTATTGAGGGATAGGTTGATTCGATCGTTCTTGAGATTGTTAATGATCTGGGGAGACCTATGAGTTGCTTTTTCTGTGCTGTGAGGCGTTATGATTTGTTGGTTATGGGCACACGTGGTGCAGTTCTATTGGGGATTCATAGTGAAAGTCGAGTGGGAAGAGTAACTGAGTGTTGCTCGATAAATGGAGTATTGGTTATGGCATATCAGGTTGCGTGATGTATGTTATTTATTTCACCGTGGATGTAATAAATTGCTTTAGTTTCAGACATCAAAACAATTGTGCGTGGCTGCTGATTTTGAGCATAGCGACTGGAGGTGCTTCATGTGTAACAGTATTTGGATAGGGTCACGCATTGTAGCGAGGCTACATGGAGTTATGACCCTTCGGGGTAGATTCAGGTATTCTATTTCTATGATATGGGATGGGGTCCCAGCCTTATGTTGTGATGGTACTGGGGAATTTGAGTTACAGCTCTTTTGTTTGAGGCATTTGTCGTGATTTGAGTATGTTCAGACCGTTTCTCATTGGTGCATGTATATGCAAGTTATCGCTTAGGCCTGTGTCGAGGTGTCATATCACTAGAGTGGTGTGTTGGATTCGAGGTGACCGTTGGAGTCATTAATGAATACGAACAGATTTGATCTCAGCTTGTCAGAAGGATAATATCGAGGTTTGGCCCGGAACTCTGTTGTGATATTAGTCAGAGGGAAGTGGCTTCATGACTGGTTGATCTGAGGAATGGTTACGGTTTATCGTGTGTTTCACTTGTTGTTGGCAGTATGTGAAAATGTTGGAATAAGACTTTAGATAATAAAAGGTTATTTTTATCGGTATTTGTTTGTTGTGGGTAACTACGGTGAATAGAAGTTATCGTTTCAAGTGCTGGATTATATGGTATATCATGTGATTTACGGAGGTTACAGGTATGGGATATTACAGCTGGTTCGGACTTATTCTGAGTATAGATGTGAGATTCTTATCTTGTTTATAATTTCGGCAAGTGCAATGTGGTTCCATGGTTTATGATATCGATGGATTGTGAGATTTCAGCTATGTTGTGTTATCAGACCTATATGAGATAGGGTGACGCGGGATCACCCCGGGTGTATGTTTGGTAAGATCATTCAGCTATTGATTAGCTCCTAGAACAACCCTGGATACGCACGAGGACGACCTTTTGTTTAAGTTAGGGAGGATGTGACGACCCGACCCGTTGTCTCATGTGTTATTGCTTCGTTTCCCTCATTTTATGTTTCTTCATGTTTCATTATCGGTATATGGTGTGTTAGAGTTGATTTGGACTAGTTTTGATAGGAAACGAGACACTTAGTCTCTTAAAGGAAGGCTTAAGTTGGAAAAGTCAACTGGTCGTTGACTTATGCGAAGGAGGGTTCGGATGTGATTTTCGGTGATTCAGTTAGCTTCGAGGGATGATTTGTTACTTAGGAGCGTGGCTAGAAGTGATTTTGGAGGTCCGGTGTAGAATTAGACTTGAATTGGCGAAATTAGTATTTTGGCGAATTCCGATTGATGGGTGAGATTTTGATCCGAGGGTCGGAATGGAATTCCTAGAGTTGCAGTAGCTCCGCTAAGTGATTTTGGATGTATGGGTAAAATTTCAGGTCATTTGGAGGTGTTTTGGTCGGGTTTTTGATCGAATGTGTGTTTCGGAAGTTTTGAAGAAACTTCGGCTTGAATCCGATGTGAATTGATGATTTTAGTGTTGTTTGATGTATTTTGATGATTGGAACAAGTTCGTGTGATTGTTGGGTTATGTTGGTGTTTTTGGTTGAGGTCCCGGGGGCTTCGGGGTGATTTCGGAAAGCTAAACGGAGGATTTTGGACTTAGAACATTGCAGAAAAGTGCACAGCTGTTGCAGGCCACTTTAGGCCTTCGCGTTCGCGGAGGGGTTCTTCGCGTTCGCATAGTTGTGTTTTCTGGGCCATCGCATTCGCGTGAGTGGCCTCGCGTTCGCGTAGAAGGGCCTGGGGGCCCTGCCTAGTTTGTTCATCGCATTCGTGATGAAGGACTCGTGTTCGCGTAGGATGATATCCCTGTGCATCACGTTCGCGTAGGAGGAGGACTCAAAGCATCACGTTCGTTCAGTGTTATGCGTTCGCTTAGGGAAAAATGGTGGTCAGCAAAGTTGTTCTTCGCGAACGCAGGGTCCTTGACCGCGTTCGCTTAAGGTTAAAGCTGGGCGACAGAAGGGTTTATTTATGATATTTCATCCACGACCCATTCATTTTTTCCTCCATTTTAACCACCTCAAGAGCTTTTTGGTAGAAATTGAAGAGGTTTGTGATGATAATCGATTGGAGGTAAGTCTCGTGACCTTGAAACGATATTTTATTGAAGAATCCACCTTTAATTCTTGGAAAATTGGGTGAAAAAATGGAAGAACTAGGGCTTGGTTTTTTAAATGAAAAATTTGGGATTTGAGGGGGCATTTGGACTTCGATTTTGATAAACTTGATATGTATGGACTCGTGGAAAGACGAGGAATCCGGTGATGTGAATTTTATAATTTTTCAGGAAGCAGGCCCAGGGCTCGGGTTTTGCGAGTTTCGAGATTTTTGCTATTTCTCTATTGTTTTTGATTGGGTATTGTTCCCTTAGCATATTGTGATATATTCGCTCTGATTTTGGTTAGATTCGACGCGCGTGGAGGTCGATTTGAGGGGCAAAGGCGTCGCGAGCTAGATATTTCACCGGTTTGAGGTGAGTAATACTTGTAAATGATATCCTGAGGGTTTGAAACACCGGGTTTGCACATCATAGTGTTGTATTGAGGTGACTTGCACGCCGGATAACAGGCGTGGGGTAGAGCACCATTGGGCATTGTGACTTGTTCCGTCCCGCTTAATGAAATTACTACCTAATTGATTTGAAGCTAGTTGATATCCTTATAAAATTGGATTAATTGTCGTAATTGGGCCTCGTGCCAACTGAATGAATCCTTTAGGGATTATTATCACTGTCTCCATGATACTTGGCATGTTAAATGATTTCAATCCTAAGTTAAACACTGTTTTGAAATATCTAGTCATTCTTCTAAGGTTTTAAAACTTAAACTACATTTTTTGACGTTTGGAGCTGAGAACTATTACTTGACATCGCCATAGTGGCTCATATTTATGTTCTGGACAAAGGTTGGATCGGGCTGCACGCCGCAGCGGTGTGATATTGATATTGTGCTTGGGTTGTAGGAGCCCATCAGGAGTCTGAACCCCCATAGTGAGCGTGGTTACCCAAATGGATCAGGCTGCGCGCTGCAACGGTCATGTGCATTGCATTGCATTGATGCATTGGTTCCTTTTTGTACTACGTGGCATGACATTCAGAGCTCTCATATCATTGGCATCCATGCTACTTCTTGCACTATTTACCAGATACTCTCGTGTTATTTGTTGGTATAGTGATGTGGCCGAGGGGCTGACTTATGTGCTGACTTGCACTATCTGATATCAAATTCATATGCTTGATTGTTGGAAGAGGATATTTTCAAAAGAGGTTTTTAAACTGAACCACTATTGTCTAAAGGATTTTCACGGTTTTACTGTTTTCTCAAAGGGTCGTACTATCCTATGTAGCATGATGGAGTGCTTTTATGTGATTTCTTGCCGCTCAGTTATTATTCAATTTTATTACTCATTGAGTTGGAGTACTCACTTTACTCCCTGCACCTCATGTGCAGATACAGGTAATTGTTTACCCGGTAGTGGGTGTTGAGCCGATTGGAGATCTTGCTATCGTAGCTGTGCCAGGTGACCGTCAGCGTTTGCGGCACCGTATTTCTTCCGTTGATGTTAAATTCCAATATATATATTATTGGTCTTGTAATAGACTTAGGATTCTTTAGATGCTCGTGACTTGTGACACCCCGATTTCGGGCTGAGTCGGGATGGTTTCCCTTTTTTATCACGTTTATTCCGCACTTATGACTATATTATCCATGTTTTAGACTTATTCATGCTAAGTAGCTGTTAAAAGAGGTATTGATATTCTGTTGGCTGGCCTTGTCTTCACGAGAGGCGCTATCACGACCGGGTATGAAAATTGGGTCGTGACACATCCCTACCTTGATTAGTTCATGGTAGTCTACCTAGATGACATAGTCATCTACAGAAATACCTTGGATGAACACATGGAGCACTTAAGGAAATTTTTCCAAGTCTTGTGGGAGAACGAGCTATACATCAAGAGGGAGATGTGCGAGTTTGCACAATCAAAGGTGCACTTCTTGGGCCATGTCATTAGCAATGGCGAGGTACGCATGGACGAGGCTAAGGTACGTGCTATCCAGGAGTGGGAAGTACCTATAAATGATCACGCCCAACTATGCCTTATAAAAGGATTCTGCGGATGTTGCAAATAAAACCTGAGTATTACGCCCAGGGTCGAATCCACAGAGAGTCAACCTAACAACTGCTACCTTTAGACCCAATTCTTTAGAACCAGCTTCCAAATACTTTTGAATCACTGTTGAGGTTTCTTTATAAACTAAACTTGTAGAAAAATAACA
>MU711407.1:28587-53116 GCA_026770625.1 Nicotiana glauca | reverse complement strand
CAAGATAACCTAACAATGAATACTTGCCTCCTTTGGGCGAAGTTTACAGTTTAAATAGGGTTTAGGTCTTAAAAATCCCTTTTTTACACTTCAGTCCCTCAACTTTACGGCGCCTGCCGCAGTTCTACCGCGGTCGCGGTGGAACCACGGCCAAACCACCCCTCTGAATCTCAAAACTTCAGCAGCCCTCACCCACCGCGGTTCTACCGCGATCGCGGTGGAACCGTGGCGGAACAGTGTCTCTGATTCTTCAGGGCTGTTCAGGCGTGATTTCCATGAAATTTTGCATATATGCCCTTTTTCTTCTACTTTTGACTCCAAAATTGCTTCTTAGCCTTCCTTAAACATTTTGTACTTACAATTCATGAAAAATACTAATAAGAGCATTTTGTCATCATATATATTATCAAAACAACTAAAAAATGTGATTGTTTAGGGCATGAATATAGTAAAATTCACCTATTATCAGGTAACATAATTGAGATCCTTCCTTGGCCTTGTTAACTACTATCGTCAATTCATCAATGGATACTCGGCAAAGGCTTCACCATTGTCTAAGCTGTTAAAGAAGAAAAAGCCGCGGGTCTCGATAGACCATTGTCAAAAGGCATTTGAACACCTTAAGGCAATTGTAACAAAGGAGCCGGTCTTGGCATTACCCGACTTTGCTAAGACATTTTAGGTGCACACAGATGCCTCAGACTTCGCCATTGGGGGTGTCCTGATGCAGGATAAGCATCCCATAGCATTGGAGAGCCTCAAGTTAAATGAGATGGAGCGGCATTACACTGTGCTTGAGAAGGAAATGATTGCCATTGTGCATTGCCTTCGTACATGGCGACATTATCTGCTCGGGTCGAGGTTCGTGGTCAAGACCGAAAATGTGGCTACTAGCTACTTTCAGACACAGAAGAAGCTCACACCAAAACAGGCTAGGTGGCAGGATTTCTTAGCCGAGTTTGATTATGTGCTGGAGTACAAGCCGGGAAAAGGTAACGTTGTAGCCGTTGCCTTGAGCCGAAAAGCCGAGCTTGCTGCAATCATTTCAACAAGATGAGACATTCGTGAGGCTATAAAAGAAAGCATGCAGCATGATCCAACAACCAAATAGCTTATCGAGTTAGCCAATCAGGGCAATGTGAGACGTTTTTAGGATGGACACATGAGAAATGGTAGTCCCAATTAACGGGTTAAACCTCGATAGAGTAATCACCCTACTTGAACCCTAGTTGCTTGGTCTAATTGGCCTACCCATTTGGTCTCGAGAGAGTCAATTGGGCAAAATTGCTCTCTCTACTGAGAGGTGTGAGAGAGGGTACAATTGTGCAACAGTTATAGCATTGATCCCAAATACGTCAATCTATTGTTAGTAGTTTCTACCCGTTAGTTAACCACCTAGGTAATGTCATGAACCTAGTGCCTTTCTCTATATTAAATAAAACTTAGCAAATATTTCTCTAGCATAAATTAGTCTTACCTTTAGTTGATAATAGAAAATCCAAAAATGTTAGAAGTACAATTAGAAGCACAAATGCATTCTTAGTCTATACAAATACACAACTCCATTCCAAGCTCCCTGTGAAAAAATCGACCCCGATACCACTATTTAGGTAAAAGTCTTAGCGCCCGCTCTTCCTAACGTAGTGTAAGGTTGAGTTTGCTGCAATCACTTTTTGGCGCTATTGCCGGGGAGCTTACGGTATTGACTATTGGCATAGCTAGTTTTGTGTTTTGCTTCTCTTTCCTTTTTTTTAGTAACTTTATTTGTGTCGATCCATCAGGTACACATGGCTCTAAACGGAAATGTCCCTCTTGACAATGTGGCCGCAGAGGAGGTTGAAGATGTTGAGCAAGATGAGCTTCCAGTACCTCAAGCACCACGGAGAGGTAGAAATACCAATGCAAATGATCAAATCCCAGACCCTCCTCCGCCTCCCCCAAGAGTAGCTCTAAAGGTCCTTCCGAATCAGGGTTATGCAAGTGCCATAATTCCTCCCTGAATCCGGGCGAGGAATTTTCAAATCACCAATGTCAAGTTGATGCTTCTCGAGCAAAGAGGGTATTTTACGGGCGCCTCCGACCAAAATACATACAAGCACTTGAAGGGGTTCGTAGATACTTGCTGGGGGAGTAAACAAACCAATATGTCAGAGGATGCTTTGAGATTGAGGCTTTTCTCGTTCTCTCTTCAGGGTAAAATATTGGATTGGTTAGAAAGGCTTCTAAATCATTCCATCACAATGTGGGATGAATTGGCGGACATGTTCATTGACAAGTTCATTTCTCCAAGTCACATGACGGCGCTCCGTGATGAGATTTTGGCATTCAAACAAGAGCCAACATAACCTTTGCATGAAATATAGGAGAGATTTAGAACTATGGTTAAAGAGTGTCCAAATAAGGATATGAATGACGTAATGATTCAACAAACGTTCTATAAGAGCATCAACACAACTAAACAATGTATTGTGAACCAATTGGAGGGTGGAAATTTTATGAAGCTCCCATACAATAAAGCTTGTGATGTCTTAGATGAAATGGTCGATACTTCTTCGGTGTGGCAAAGTCGGGCAAATGTTCCTCAAGGTGATTCTAATGTCATATATTTGCATAAGGAGTTGCTTGATCACGGCCAAGACATTGCCGAACTTACAACAATAATGAACCAATTGGCGAAGGCACAATTGCAACAAGTTCAAAACCCGTGCCAAGTCAATGCCATGGAAGGAGTGAATATGATGAAAAGAAGGCAAAGAGGGCAACAACTTCAAAAAAATTGTGATAACTATGATGAGGGTGGTGGTTATTCAATCGAGTGCTACGATGAGCAAAGTGAGGATTGTCAATATATCAACAACTACCAAGGAAATAGAGGAAACCAAGGCAATCAACAATGGTGATCCCAAGGGAATTGGGGCAATCAACAAGGAGGCGGAAATTGGAATAACAATAATCAACAACAAAGTGGTGGAAATTGGAATGGGAACAACCAAAAAACAATTGGGGGAATCAAGGTAACAATGGTGGAAATTGGAACGGAAACAATAACAACAATTGGAACAACAACAATGGTCAAGATGGGTGGAGTAACGGTGGTGGTCAAGGTAATCGGGGGCAAGGCTTTGAAAGGCCTCCGATGTTTCAACAACCGAACAACCCGCCACCGTTTCAATCTCAAGGGTCTAGTTCTTTAAGAAATGAATTTGGGAGAATTGAGGTTATTTTTTAACAAATGATGAAGAAGAACCAAGACTCCGATGTGCAATTGGCTTCACACAACACTTCCATCTGTAACTTGGAGGTGCAACTTGGGCAAATTTCCCAATCTTTAAGCACTCGCCCAAAGGGTGCTCTACCAAGTGATACGGTAGTAAACCCTAAGGGTGGACAAAACAATCATGTGAAGGCGGTGAACACGCGAAGTGGAAGAGGCAGTGATGTGCATGGCTCCAGAGAAAATCAAGCTATGGTTGATGAAGATGAGTTGCGTGATGATGATATGCCTTTGGGGGTTGAAGATGTAGTGGAACCAAGTGTGAGAAATGATGTGCAGATTGATATTCATGAGGTTGAGGAGGAGACACAAGAGGCCGTGAACCCGTCTAGGGAACACGTAATTGATATGCCCGAGCCGGTGGTAGTCAAAGCCAAGGCACCCTTGCCTAGGCCTCCTCCGCCCTATCCTCAACGGTTGGCCTAGAAAAAAGGGTGATAGCCAATTTAAGAAATTCATTGAGATGATGAAGAGTTTGAATATCAATGTGCCTTTAGTGGAGGCACTCGAGCAAATGCCGGGGTACGCAAAATTCATGAAGGATTTAATTGCAAAAAAGAGATCAATGGAGTTTGAGACAATTAAGATGACCCATCAAATGAGCGCAATTGTACACTCCATAGCTCCAAAACTTGAGGACCCCGATGCATTCACTATCCCGTGTACCATTGGAAGTGCCGACTTTGCAAAAGCCCTTTTCTGACTTGGGGGCAAGTATCAACTTAATGCCATATTCGGTCTTCAATACTTTGGGAATCGGACAACCTCACCTGACTTCAATGAGGCTCCAAATGGCGGATAAGTCAATGAAGCGGCCTTTGGGTATAATCGATGATGTCCTTGTTCGTGTTGATAAATTCATCTTGCCGGCCGACTTCATGATACTAGATTGTGAGGTGGACTTTGAAGTACCAATTATCCTTGGAAGACCTTTCCTAGCTACGGGGAAGGCTTTGGTTGATGTTGAGGCGGGAGAGTTGACCTTCTGTGTTGGTGATGAAAAGGTGGTGTTCCATGTATGCAAGTCTATGAGGCAACCCAATAGCACCGAGGTGTGCTCGTTTTGTTGACATTGTCACGGCGGTGATAGTGGATGACACAAGCGCAATGATTAATGTTGAAGATCCACTTGATGCTGTGCTTTTGAACATAGAGGCTAATGATGATGCCGGGAGAATTGAATGTGTAAATGCTTTGCATGGTATGGGCTCGTACTCTTATGAGCCTAGGAAGTTATCCTTGGACCTTGAGAATCGCAAAACTCCCCCAACCAAGCCATCTTTTGAGGAGCAGCATGTGTTGGAGTTGAAACCATTTCCTCCTCACCTCAGGTATAAATACTTGGGTCCTAATTTCACTATGCCTGTTATTCTTTCATCTTGCTTAACTAACATGCAGGTTGAAGCCACTTTGGCGGTTCTACAAAAGCGCAAGAGGGAGATTGGATGGACATTGGCAGATATTGGGGGTATAAGACCCGTTTTTTGCATGCACAAGATCATTTTGGAGGAGGATGCAAGGCCTTCTATGGAACACCAAAGAATATTAAATGAAGCAATGCAAGAGGTGGTAAAGAAAGAGGTTATCAAGTGGTTGGACGTCGGTGTGGTCTACCCAATCTCGGATAGTTCATGGACCTCTCCGGTCCAATGTGTGCCAAAGAAGGGTGGAATGACGGTCGTCACTAATGCCAACAATGAGTTGATTCATACTCAGACGGTCATGGGTTGGAGAGTGTGTATGGATTATAGAAAGCTCAATAAGGTCACGAGAAAATATCATTTCCCTCTACCATTCTTGGACCAAATTCTCGATCGTCTAGCGGGCCGGGCTTATTATTGTTTCCTTGATCGCTACTCGGGGTACAATCAAATTCTCATTGCCCCGGAGGATCAGGAGAAGACAACCTTTACATGTCCGTATGGCACATTCGGTTTCTCGAGAATGCCATTTGGACTTTGTAATGCCCCGGTGACCTTCCAAAGATGTATGATGGCAATCTTCACCGACATGGTGGAGGATATTCTGGAGGTCTTCATGGACGATTTTAGCGTGGTGGGGGACTCACTTGAAGAATGCCTAGTGAAATTGGATAAGGTGTTGAAAAGATGTGAAGAAACCAATCTTGTACTCAACTGGGAGAAATATCACTTTATGGTGCAAGAGGGTATTGTGTTGGGTCACAAAATCTTAAAACATGGAATTGAAGTTGATAAGGCAAAAATTAAGGTGATCTCAAGGCTCCCTCCCCCTATTTCTGTCAAAGGGGTGAGGAGTTTTCTTGGTCACGCCCGATTCTACCAGCGATTTATTAAAGACTTCTCAAAATTCACACAACCCGCTTTGTAAATTGTTGGAAAAGGATGTCAAGTTTGTCTTTGATGAGAGGTGTATGGAGTCCTTTGAGCTATTGAAACACAAGTTGACCACAACTCCTATCATCACCGCACCTAATTGGGAATTGCCTTTTGAACTTATGTGCGATGTGAGTGATGTGGCGGTAGGTGCGTTGCTTGGCCAAAGAATCAACTAAAAGTTCCATCCTATGTGTTATGCGAGCAAAACGATGAATGAGGCCTAAATAAACTACATTGTGATGGAAAAAGAGCTATTGGCTATTGTGTTTGCGATGGAGAAATTTCGCCCTTATCTTATGTGGTCAAAGGTGATCATACACATGGACCATACGGCCCTCCGGTATTTGATGACAAAGAAAGATTCGAAAGCAAGGTTGATAAGATGGGTGCTACTCCTTCAAGAATTTGATCTAGAGATTGTGGATAGGAAGGGAAGCGAGAATCAAGTTGCGGACCATTTGTCCCAGCTAGAGGAAGAGGGGAGACCAAGCAATGGTGTTGAGATAAATGATACTTTCCCCGATGAGCAGTTTCTTTCCGTTTCTATGAGTGACATACTTTGGTTTGCGGACATCGCCAACTTCATTGTGACCGGCAATGTCCCGTGTGAGCTCTCTTCCAACCAAAGGAAGAAACTCAAGAGGGATAGATTTTTATTGGGATGATCCGTATTTGTTTAAAATTTGTACGGACGGGGTGATAAGAAGATGTGTGCCAGAAAGTGAACAATTGAACATATTGGAGGTGTGTCACTCTTCTCCTTAGGTGGCCATCATGGGGGAGTGAGGATGGTGTCAAAGGTTTTGAGTTGCGGCTTCTATTGGCCAACTTTATTTCAAGATTCTAGCGACTTGGTGAAGAGATGTGATGCATGCCAAAGGGCCAGTGGGATTTCAAAAAGGGATGAAATGCCTCTCCATACAATTCTCGAGGTGGATATTTTTGATGTTTGGGGCATTGATTTCATGGGCCCGTTTGTGAGCTCTTGTGGGAACATGTATATTCTTGTGGCGGTAGAATATGTGTCAAAGTGGGTTGAAGCCGTGGCTCTTCCCAACAATGAAGCCCAGAGTGTCGTGGCATTTTTGAAAAAGAGTATCTTCATTGGGTTTGGAACTCCTCGTGTTATCATTAGTGATGGGGGTCCCATTTTTGCAACAGGGCTTTTAACTCATTGCTTCCTAAATATGGTGTTAACCACAAAGTGACCACCCCCTATCATCCACAAGCAAGTGGTCAAGTGGAGGTCTTAAATCGGGAAATAAAGAGTATTTTGTCCAAAACAGTGAATGCTAATAGGACCGATTGGTCAAAAAAATTGGATGATGCTCTTTGGGCTTATCGGACGGCTTACAAAACTCCGATTGGTATGTCTCCATATTGGTTGGTGTTTGGTAAGGCTTGCCATCACCCGGTGGAACTAGAACACAAGGCTATGTGGGCATTGAGAAAGTTGAACTTGGAATGGGATGTTGCAGCCAACCTCCGAGTGGAACAATTGAATGAACTTGATGAGTTTAGATTTCATGCCTACTCCAGCTCGTCCTTGTATAAGGACAAGATGAAGTAACTTCACGACAAGTATGCTCAGGGTAAAGAGTTCAAGGTGGGCAACATGGTTCTTCTTTTCAATTCCCGGTTAATCTAAATGGAGTGGTCCTTTTGAGGAGGTATTTGTGACTCCTTTTGGTGCTCTTGATATTAAAAACAAGAATGGTGAAGTGTTCCGGGTCAATGGGCATCGTGTCAAGCACTATTTGGGAAAGATTAATGACAGCCACGTGGTGACACTCATTCATTTGAAGTGATATGATGGTAACATACGTCGTGCCGTGAAGTTAAATCAGGCGCTTCTTGGGAGGCAACCCATGTCTTTTTCTTTTTCTTTGATTTTCTTTGTTGATTAGGATTTTTGAGCTCATGGTTTGTGAGATGTTGCAGGGATAATGTTGAACCAGTGCAGGACAAAAGCAAAAAAATTCCAGGTCTCTGAAGTTTGCCCATACAGCCGCACACCAAAATAGTGTGGTCCGCATAGGCTGGTGCAATGGGAGTTAAGTCTCTGAAGTTTCCAGCACGGCCGCGTCACATTTTTTTGCGGTCCGCGCTAGGAAGGCCCAAATGTGCATGCTCTATGAAGTTTCCCACGTGGCCGCATGACAAAATAGTGCGGTCTGCATGGGTTGTTCAGTTCAATATGAAGGAAAGAAATCCAGCACGGTCCGCGTCTATTTCTGTGCGGCCACGCTGGTAGGTAGGTGACGGGTCCCACAGGTTTTCTATAAATAGAGACCTTAGGCTTCATTTTACACTTTTCGCACTTTGACTTCCTGAGCTTACATTTTCACTATTCATCGAGACCCTTGCTTCAAGTACTTGAATTTTCATAATCCCTGGTAATATTCCTTGCTAATTTCATTCATAGTTTTAATTTTTGATTATTTTGCTTGCTTCCCAGTAGTATAACTTCTTATTTCTTCTCACTTTTCTTAGGTTTAATTGTTAGGTTAGATTTTGTGTGTTAATTTTGAACAATGGGCATGAATTCAAATGTGATTAATTGAGTAGGGACAATTAGGACCCATAATTTGATCAAAAATGGACTCAAATGAAAAATCCCTAAATTCGTTAAAATCCTAAGCCCTGAGCGGCCGCACACCCTTTTTACACGATCTGCGCCAATCCCCTGTGTATGCTAAGTGTTACAAGCACGGTTCGCGTCATATTTTTGTGCAGTCCGTGTTGTCCCAATGCGGCCGTGATCCAAATCAATGCGGACCGCGTTGGGGAGATTTAGAGAGGGTGTTTTGGGATCGTTATCATGCGCGGTCCGTGTTACCCCAGCGCGACCGCGTGACTCTTTTGTGCGGTCCGCGCCCCTTATTCTGCTGCACTGTTTCTAAATCATGAACTCAACTGTGTCATCTAATTCACTGCATGTGCTTAAACTAACAATGTTAGACTTGTATTCTTTGCAGATCATGGTTAAGAAACATGGAGGAAAAGAACAAAAACAACCCGGGAGAGGTGGTTCCTCCCGAGAGGGTAAAGGAAAGCAGATTGTTAAACTCACTCCCCAGGTTCGGGAGAATATCAAAAAGACCCATAAGCTGATACAGGAAGCTGATAGAGCTGCCTCCCACTCTTTGAGGAGTGAGTATGCACCATCCCGGAGCATCACCTCAGAATCAGCTCCCACTCACATGTCCATCCCACTCCAACTACATGACACCCCTTCACCTTCACTCACCTCCAAAAGATTGGTCAGCATAGTTTCAGACTCGTCTGATGAGTCCGTAGTAAGAAGTAAAGAGCAATACTCCACCTACCCCACAACTTCATTATCTAGGGAGAGTAGAGGATATGGTGGGGGGGTGAACCTCAAGTCGGGGGAGTTGATCGAACAAGAAAACCTGAAGCTTGGAAAGACAGATTTGTGAGTTAGATTGCGTTCCATAAATTTAGAGAGTGGTGGCCCGTTAGGAAGTTGATTCTGGAAAGGCAATTCATTGACAATGATCTTCTTCCTCTCAACCCAAAGGTGCAAGAACAATTCCGTATTAGAGATGGTTGGGGTTTCTTCAAGGAGCGATGTATTGATGCCAATGAGCATATGGTGAAAAAGTTCTATTATAATGTGTCTCATGTGGTTAAGGACACAGAGGTGACGTAGGTGTGGGACAAATTTGTGGTGTTTGATGGGAAGTCATTGAATGAATATTCGGGGTTCAAAAAGGCGGATGAATCCGAATACTTAGCAAAGCTTGCAAGGGGTAAAGAGGTGCGTCCTTGGTTGGCCGAGTACTTGGAAGCCTCGGGCACTGTTCCAAAATGGTTGAAGGTAGGGGAGAGGATTCTGAGAAACACTTTCAGTTTTGAAGCCAAGGGTTGGTTGACATTCGTTTGTAATAGACTTGATCCCTCCACACATGATCACTCAGCTCCTATGACCCGGTCTGTTCTTGTGGCATCTATCATGGCCGGGCTTCCTCTCAATATGGGCAACATCATATCGAGGGTGATCTCTGTGTTTGGACAGGATACCAGCACAAACTGCCCCTTCCCGAACACTCTGTCCATGTACTTTAGGGATTTGGAGGTGAAGAAAAAGCAGTTTGATGTCAAGGCAAAACCGGTGGCCCCTTATTCTTGGTATAGCCAGTTAGGTTCTGACAACCCAAAGTCCAAAAAGTATCAGCCACCCACCTCTACCCTACCTGGCCAGTCTGAGGAGCCAGTTATGATCGAACTTTCTACTGAGCCATCCACCATCCCTGCTACTACTGCCGGTGAGACTTTGTCCCCGGGTCCTTCTTCTGTAGCAGGCCCTTCTACTTCAGCTGACCCGGCAGTTCCTTCATCAAAGACTCACCGGTTCACTGCCCACCAGCTCAGTTAATCTCTAGCCAGTTTGAACAACTGGATGTCAGCTGCGACATCCAAGTTGTCCACCTTGGCTACTACAGTTGAGGCACAGTCAGCACCAGCCACAGTCCAGATTCCTCCATCCATTAAGGAGACATTGAAGAAGCTCCTGGCCAACCAGGAGAAGATTTTGGAGACCCAGGCCACCTTGACTATAGCGGTAGCCTCGCATGTCAAGGCTTTGAAGGAGCTTGCCAAGGAACATAAGAAGATGAGAAAGTCAAGGGCGTCTCGGGAGTCGGTAAGGAAGCTGCGAGCAGATGTGGACAAACTTTTAGTAGACCAGATGCCATTAGACTTGCTATTGGGGGATCCAGCTTCAGATCCAGCAGCAGCTCAGCCACAGTAGGAGGAGGAGCCTAGGCACCCAAGGAAGAAGAGGAAGCTTCCTAGCACTGAGGGTGTTGTGATAGAGGTGGCACAGGTTCAGCAGGGTACCTCCAGTACTCCAGCAGATGTTCAGCCGGTCCATGACCCGGCCCCTGTCCCAGTACCGAAGTAGCAGCAGGAAAGAGACCAGTCTGAGGTCCATACCACTACATTGATCAACCCATGCAGACGGATCAGGGGACCGTTGATCAACCCATGCAGATGGATCAGGATTGAGGAGCCATTCTATATCCTTTCTCTCTGTTTTTTGTGCTTATTTTGGTAGTTGGCATTGGGGACAATGCCAGCTTTTATTCGTGGGGGTGCGCCTTACTATTTTGATTCTGATACATTTGGATGGCTGTACATATTTATTTGATTTCTAGTTTTTGGATTTGATAGTTGGCCTGTATATAACTTCTGATTTTGGCTACTTTTCTACTTTTATGTATACATTCATCCCCGTTGTATATTCTACTCCCTATTGTACATATTCATTTGGTTTTTCTATTTTTATTAAAAAAATTTGTTTTTAGCTTGGTATTTAGGCTCGTAGCCATTTGTTTTGGTTTTGACATTTTCAATAAGCCCTTGGTTTTCTTAATGTCACTGTTCTTTCCAAGGGTAAAGTGTTGTGCGAACCGGGTGGCTCTTCCCAATGATAGATGGCGTGACAACCTTCTTAAGGGTTTGAGTCCGTTTTTGATTTTTTGTTTTGATTTTGATGTTTCATCGTTAAGGGGACCTCCGGCAAGCTTCACCTGGGCCTAACACATTTGCCTTTGATCCCATGGTCAAAGACATAATGTTGTGTTTAGGATGGTGAAAGTGTGGCCTTGAGACTCTTGTGTTGACCAAACAATCATCATGTGGTTTTGTTGGGTCATTGTGCGCTTGAATCGTAACTAAGGTCTCGATGTCTTTAGCAATCCTTGAGTGTGTGTGGTGAGAATTCGAATTGTGAGTCTAAGTCCCGAGCCGATGGTCTAGAACTTGTCCCAAATGTTTGTTGAGGCGAAATCCTGGGTGAAATTTGGCTTAAGTGATTATAGGCTCTCCTTGATCCAAAATGCTAAGATTGAACAATTTCATGACCTACCAATGAAATGATCACTAGTTAGCCCCTTTGAGCCTTAAACCTTCTTCTTTCAAGAACCAAAGCTACAAGCCTATACCCGTTCTTAATGATACCCTCTCTTGGCACCAAAATCTTCCCTTGAGTAGATGGAAAATGTCTAAGTTTGGGGGGTGGGGAGACAAGAAAGGAAACAATGTGGTAAAAGGTACAAAAGCAAAAGAAAAGGAAGAAAATAAAAAAGGAAGAAAAGACAAGACAAAAAGAAAGACCAAATTGAATAAGGTCAAAAAGGGGATTCAAAGAAAACAAAAATGAAAAAGGTTGTGAAAAAGTAGAAAAAGGAGAAATGTGTTGAATTGCATAAGAAAGAGTGACCGTGTGTCTCTCTAACCCCTTAAAAAAGAAGTGAATACTCAAATGAGTCAAAAAAGTGTGCCAAAATGAATCAAAAGAAGTGCTTAAGGGAAGATTGAACCCACTTGAATAAAACATATCCTACCCTTACCCAAAAGCCTTTACAATGACTCCACAAAGCCCTATATGATCTTGAGTTGAACGAAACATACATTAGTGGATACTTACATAAGGGCAAGCATATGTCACCTAGAGTCATACTTATGACCTTCTTTGTGAGAGAAATGAGAGAAAAATCCATCATCCTCGATTTGTGTGTCACTACTTTAAAAGGTGAGGTTCGCTTAGGGAGAGTTGAGGATGTGTGAGTTTGGGTTCCACAATGACCAAGGTATTTGAGAAAACCTCTTTAATGAAATGAGTCAACCAATGATGCTCTTGTGTCATACTTGATCCATAGTTTTCAAAAGCTTAAAATGTGTTAATGCTGCATTCGTATTAAGGGCAATTGTTAGTCCCAATTGATGCTTGTTGAGGTTACTTTAGGATAGGCTGGAATTACTTGGATGTTTTCCTTTGAGGGGTAGGTCTTATTTTATTTGCTTGAGGACAAGCAAAGGTTTAAGTTTGGGGGAGTTGATAACTATGATTTTAACACATTTTATGCCCATACTTGCCTATGTTTTGTGTGTGAATTACCATAAAATAGTCCCAAAATGCTTACAAGTTGCGCTTGATTGCAGGTTTGAGCGATAAGATGACAAATGTCAAAAATTAGCCCAAGTGTCAAAGACCAAGTGAAGTGGGGACAAGAGGACCTAGCGCGGACCACACTGTTTTGCTGTGCGGCCGCACTTGGAGATTCAAAGAGTAAATATTTCAACGGCATCCTGTGCGGTCCGTGCTCATCTTTATGCGGTCCGCGATTATGGAGATTCAAAGACCAAAAATGCAAGGCAAATCCCACGCGGCCGCGCTAAAAATTAGTGCGGTCCGCGTGGATGAGATTCAGAGAGATAATATTTTGCCCAAGTCCTTCCACGCGGCCGTGTCCCATTTATGCGCGGTCCGCACCGATCAGCCAGCGCGGCCATGCTACCTTCTTGCGCCCAACTTCAGAGAAGAGAAATTTGCTAGACCAAGAGCCTACGCGGTCGCGCTGAACCCGCAGGGTTATTTTTGTTCAGTTTTTCCAGCTCGATATAAATAGGACATTTTACCATTTTTAGGTCAAGTTTTGTACATCTGATAGCTGCTGCACTCGTGAGACATATGTTTTAGCCTATTTTGGGCATTTTGAGCTTATATCATCATAGATTATTGTATTTTAACATTACCAATTAATATGGTCGTTTCATCTTCTATTTCTTCTTTAATTATGTCTAGCTAAACCCATTAGCTAGGGTTGTGGCTCAACCCTAGTGTGGGTAATTGATGGGTGTTGCTTATTAATGATAGATTGATATCGTGTGTTTGTTATTTGGGTTAATTTTATGGTTTAATTAAGGATTGGTGGTTTCAAACATTGATTCTAGCTTAGTGGGTCTTGATCCTTCTTGAGAAAGAGAGTCTATGACCCCAAAATTGACCCAACAAGGATTTGGGATGGACCCATGAAAAATGGTAGTCCCAATTAACGGGTTAAACCTTGAGAGAGTAATCACCCTACTTGAACCCTAGTTGCTTGGTCTAATTGGCCTACCCAATTAGTCTCGAGAGAGTCAATTGGGCAAAATCGCTCTCTCTACCGAGAGCTATGAGAGCGGGTACAATTGTGCAACGGTTATAACATTGATCCCAAATATGTCAATCTATTGTTAGTAGTTTCTACCTGTTAGTTAACCACCTAGGTGATGCCATGACCCTAGTGCCTTTCTCTATATTAAATACAATTAGCAAATATTTCTCCAGCATAAATTAGTCTTAACTTTAGTTGATAATAGTAGCTGATAATAGAAAATCCAAAAATGTTAGAAGCACAAACGCATTCTTAGTCTATACAAATACACAACTCCATTCCAAGCTCCCTGTGGAAAAATTGACCCCGATACCACTATTCGGGTAAAAATCTTAGCGCCCGCTCTTCCTACCGTAGTGTAAGGTTGAATTTGATGCGATCAGGGGGCATACATGTTTCGTTACAGAGTGGGGAGACATGTCGCTGCATTGCTTCCATGTGTCTTGGCGGTGGTGGATGCGAGGATCTGATGTAAGTCTGATGCCTTTCTTTGTTGAAGCGCGAGGATTGTTCTTGCCGGCCCTCGCTGCGTCGATTCCTCCTTGCTTCTGACTGTATCGTCATGAGCTGCTGGGTTGGTCTGTTGAGGTCATCCTCATCTGCTCGTACCTCGGCACAGTAGGCGTTGTCAATTTCTTCCCATGTGGTGGGGGATACTTCATGAGTCGGCTCAGTAGCTTTTTGGTTTCTCTTGAACCATCTCTGTTCAGCCCGTTTTGGAAAGCTATGACCGCCATGCATTCTGATAAGTTTGGTAGGCTCATCCTTACTCTGTTGAATCTGGCCAGGAAGTCCCTGAGTCCCTCACTTGCGATTTGTCGGACGGCGAAGATATCGTTGACCCTGGCCTCAGCTTTTCTCGCTCCTGCATGGGCGGTGGCGAACTTATCCGCCATTTCTTTGAATGTTGATATCGTTCTGGCTGGCAGCTATGAGTACCATGTTAACGACCCCCCCCCCCCAAATTAATGTTTCTCAAAAAATTTTCAGTAGTACGGATGGTACTTATTCCTTTGACAGATCGTTACCCTTCACAGCGGTCACATAGTGGATCAGGTGGTCTTCGGGGTTTGTCGTCCCGTCATATATCCTTAAGTAAGGCGGCATTTTGAAGGTTTTTGGGACCGGGTGGGGTGCATCTTCTTCGCTATATGGCTATTCGATGAATCTTTCTACGTCGCACTTCGGTAGTAACTTAGGAGCGCCGGGAATTTTGTCTACCCTTTCCTGCTCTTTCATTTGATCCCGAAGTGCCTTGTTTTCATTCTCCATCTCCTCCATTTTTTTAACGATGGCTGCAAGTGTGCCATCGCTGGCCTGGTCATTAGTGTGATTGTTGTTTGTACGTACAGTTTCATTTTCGCTGGTGGTAGCGATGTCTATCGTCAACGGGTTCTTAATGTTGCTTTGGGGCGATATTTCGAGCAAGCTGCCTAGGGTGTTCATCAGCCATTCTTCCAGTAGCTTCTTGACCACCGGGGGTGGTGTTTCTTTGACTATAGACGTGGAAGCTCCCTTTTCGTGCAAGATCGTCAGATCTTCAGATGAAGAGGGTGAGATTTCTCCTTATTGAGTGCTGCCAGGTGTTGTGCTCAAGATATTTTCCCTACCGGCCTCGTTGAGTGGGCCAATGAGGTTGGTTGCGACACCTGCTATTGCTTTCAATCTTGCGTCATTTTCTGCCATTTTTCGATTTCAGTAGGGTGTAAAGGAAGGTGGTTTATTTTTGATGTTCTAGGTGCAAACTATGATTTCGATTGCCGAAATCCCCACAGACGACGCCAAATTGTTTGACTCGAAAATTAACAAATACTTTTCAAGTAAATACAATCAAAAATAGATCAAAAGTAAATCGTAATCAAAAATAATAAGACCTAGAAATGTGAATTATAAATCTGATTGCTTTTGATAGATTGAGTGTTCTAGAGAGTAAGAGCTAGAGAGAGAAAGAGAGGGAGCTTGTATTAGAAAAATCCGATTCCCTTTACAACATTCGGATCCGATCCTTCTTTATATAATTGGAGAACCCCCTCGAAATAATAAAATAATACAGGGGTAGGTCACGTGTCTTTGAGGGGACGAAGAGACTTAGGAGCACATTTTCGCTCCGACATTCTGAGGTCGTACCCTCACTACGACTATTGCTTAGTCATGGGTCGTTGCTACCGCCATGGGTAGAATTTGACCCTATACAAATATACAATACTAACTAGATGAACGAACTGGATTCCAAGCTGAATATTTTTATATATTTAATGAATTTTGCAATACAAATATAACTTCTAGACAAAAGCTACGGGTATACGGGAACCCGTAGATATTAAACTGAATCCGCTTCTGTTTTGGATCCAGTTATATGAGTATATTACAATGAATTAACTTATTATACACGTGGACAATATAAAGATTTTCTAAACTATATTTAACAAAGTATAATTTAACTTATTGTAGTAAATTGTTTACGTTGCTTTCATTTTTTTTTTTGTAACAACTGTGAAATATTAACATTGAACAAAACAAATTAATACACCTAAAGAACACATAGATCCATATTCACCTTCTAGGAAAGGTAATACTTTTTCTTATTATAATATTTTTTTGGCTAGTGAAGAATTACCCAGCATATCTGGCTAGAGAATATATATTGGTTATTTGTTGGCACATTTCAAGCTGGAGTGAGTGAGCAGCAAACATTGAGTTTAATTAATTTATATACGTTGATCAAGTAAGCAACTTCCACTTAGAATAGGTCGTGAGTTCGAGTTTCCCCAAAAGCAATGTGGGAAGTTCTTGGAGGGAAGGATACCGAAGGTCTATTTGGAAACAGCCTTTCTACCCCAGGGTAGGGGTAAGGTCTGCGTACACACTACCCTCCCCAGAGCTTACTAAGTGGGATTATACTGAGTTGTTGTTGATCAAGTAAGCCAGCCCATGTACTTTTTCTTGCATCCCGTGAATTACCTCAGCGTATCGAGCTAGGAAGACTGGTCTTTATCATTGAATTTCAAGTTTGGAGTGGGTGAGCAGTAAAGATTTAATGAATAGTTGAATACCTAACCACACATATGCTTTACTACTATATATCACCATTTTGAAATGTGACTTACAGGAACCCAGCACTGAACTCTGAAGTGATGCATAATTATGGGAGATCTTTTTATATATGATGACATCTTTTATATATGGTGATTGATAATTTGATAACAGAAATCTTTGAGATGGTCATGGTATAGGCTAATTTTCCATGCAACTCAACCAAATATAGATAACTCAAAGAACATGACGAATATACAGGCGATCATTTCGGCGCAGGACTCTTGGTTTGCAGGGTCGTCAGTTACGGGTGCACGTGGATCTAATAATTTTTGCTTAAATTCCATACACACGTATATTATTGTAGTATTAACTTGAATAGGAACTATAAAATTAAAATCACTATAAAATTAATATCCAGAGTACTTTGGTCTGTCTTGTACCTCAAAAGGTACTCCCACTGTGTTCCAATTTATATGAACCTATTTCTTTTTTGGTCCGTTCCAAAAAGATTGAACCCTTTCTAAATTTGGTAACAATTTAGCTTAAACTTACAATTCTACCCTTAATGAGAAGCTTTTATAACTACACAAATACTCTGGGCCCCTTTTTGACTTTTTTAGGACCACAAATTCACATAAATTGGAACGGAGGGAGTATCTAATTATTGCATGTATATGAAGGAACACATTTGTCCTTGTATTGAGGAAAAAAAAAAAAATATATATATATATATATATATATATATATATATATATATATATATATATATAAAAATGAACGAGGATAAGACATGACACGTGGAATCATCAAAAGGTTATAATTGGACAAAGAATCATAGATTGGTGCGGTGAAAAAGAGATACGGAATCAAAAAGGAGTATTGAGGCACGTAGATTAGTCAAATAGTCAAAGAATTACAACTAGCCAAGAGGCACGAGTTGCAACAGATACGAGCAAATAGCAGAGGAAGAAGCACGGGAAGTTATTCAAATAACTCAGCGCCCGTACCTGTCTAAGTCATTTATATCCGAGAATCAAAAGAAATGAATCTGACAATAGAAAAGGGTGCAAATACGGTATTTAATAGCCATTAAATGTGGAATACGTTAGAGAATTTGTATTGAATGTAATGATTATGTAACGTAGCATTCAATATCATTAATTACTCATAATAGCCTCGTTGCCTCATTATGATTTGGGCAAAAAGTATATCTCAAAGATGTCTATAAAAGGGAGATATCTGATCAAATGTATGGACACGAAACATCATTGAAATATACTTTGACTTACAAGCTTTCATATCTGAATACTTGAAAATTCTTTTTTCTATTTATTTTTCGATTATCAGTAACCCGATTCTTCTATTTTTTAGATTTGACTAAAAATTTATTTTTTGGTTGAACAAAATGGTTCCGTTACCGAAAATCTGATAATCAACGTTATTTCTACTTAATTTTCTTGGTTCACATCAATCATGTCGAACAACAACGAGAACACCCCAGGACTTCCAGAAATTCAGACAAACTAACAACTTCAAAGAAGTTCTCCACGAGATTCACCACAAGGTTCTCCACGAGGCTCCCCACGACGATCTCGTGAAGACACTCCCGATGGGTCTCAGGTAAATGAACAGGATCAATTCAACAATGTCGAAGACATGAATGAGGCGTTGAAAAAAATAATTACTTCTCAAGTTAGCAAAGCTCTTCAAGACTTTGTTAACCAGTTACCTGTAGCCCCGCCAACACCAACTCCAAATAATAACACTCTAGAGAACCCCCGCTCTGCACTGGTTAATTAAGGAAGTGGAGGAACTCCTTGTGAAATGCAAGAAGGAGACCCAGGTAATCAAGCTAATTCTGATTTACAAAATCTCGTACTAACCTTGCAGAAACAGCTTAAGGAGCAAAATGAACGCATAGAACAAAAACCTGGGGTGCCGCCCGTGATCAAAGGAGTAGACATAGACAAATATTCTCAACAATCATGGAATCCAAGTGCCGCCCCCCTCTCAATTCTAAAGAAATTTAAAATGCCTGATATTCCAAAGTACGATGGAATATCAGACCCACGAGATCACGTCACTGCATTCACCACAGGTGTCAAAGGTAATGACTTAACTAAGCAAGAAATCGAATCAATCCTGGTCAAAAAATTTGGTGAAACACTCACCAAAGGAGCTTTAACCTGGTATTCTCTTTTACCTAAAAATTTTATAAATTCTTTTGCCGAGCTTGTAGATTTGTTTATTAAAGCACATTCGGGAGCTCAAAAAGTTGAAAAGAGGATTGATGCATCTTCAAAATCAAGCAAGGTAATTCCGAGTTATTGAGGGAATTTGTAGATAAATTTCAACGAGAAAGAATGTTGCTACCACGAGTACCTGACAACTGGGAAGCCATAGCTTTTGCTAGTAATTTGAATGAGAAAAGTTCAGAAGCCACGAGGAGACTCAAAGAAAGCCTTCGGGAATTCCCAGCAACAACGTGGAACTACGTCTACAACAGGTATAGCACGAAGATGAGGATCGAGGAAGATATTATCTTGCGACCGAAAATAGATGAGAAAACAAGTTCAAGATGGGTAGACAATGAAAGGAGATCCGATAAAAATAGGTACGATCCTTATATAGGACTTGCGGGTAAAAACTAAAGGTCAAAACAAGAAAGGTACGATCATAAGCCTAGATATAGAGAATCACGCTCTTCATCAAGGTTCAGCGATGGTCGAGGCACACGTGGACAGCGAGATGATGATGGGAGTTTGAAGGCAAGGTTTGGTGGTTATAATTTTAATGTAACCACTTCCGAGCTCGTGGCTATTTTAAGAGGCATGGGAGATAAGGTACGGTGGCCGAAGGAGATGAGATCAAATCCAAGTAGAAGAAACCCTGATCACTAGTGTGAATTCCATAATGATCATAGGCATAAAACCGCAGATTGCAGATTTCTACAAAGTGAGGTGGATCATTTGTTAAAGCAAGGATATCTCACTGAATTATTCAGTGAGAAAGGTAAACAAGCATAAATGAAAAATAGACAGGAGCCCCCGAAGCCGCCCTCTCTGAAACGGACAGTCAACGTTATAAGAGGAGGAGAAGATGTCAATGGTGTCTTGTATACTGCAGCCAATAAAATATCCAAAATGACGATCACTCATGGAAAGCGATTGTGACACGAGTTGGAGGAAGAGAATATCAAGTTCAGTGACGCAGATGAAGAAGACCTCATGACTCCACACAACGACGCACTGGCAATATCATTACTCGTACTTGATACTAATGTTAAACGTGTTCTGATTGATCCAGGTAGTTCAGTAAATATTATCTTGATACGAGTGTTACGCGAAATGCAAGTTGAGGACAAGTTGGTTACAAAAGCATATACTTTGTCAGGGTTTGATAATTCCAATGTCATAACCAAGGTCGAAGTGGTCCTTACCACTTTTACAGAAGGTATTGTCAAAGATACTAAGTCCCAGGTGGTAGATTTGGAAATGGCTTATAACATAATTCTTGGGAGGCCATGGATCCATGATATGGATGATGTACCATCAACGTTGCATCAAGTTATTAAATTTCCCTCACCATGGGGAATTTGCCAGATCAGAGGTGATCAACAAACATCCAGGAGTGTAAACTCTGTTGCAGATTCAACTGTTCAAAGCGAAGCCAAATAGCAATTACAGAATTTAGTTAAGGAGGGAGCAATTTCAACCTTAAATGAAGAAGGAAAAACAAACGTGGATTCAAGGCCTGACACTATTCAAGAACCAGAGGAAAACGAGAACATTAAAAGGATGATTGAAGAGTTAGAGGCTGTGGTTTTATTTATACACTGGCCCAAGAGGAAAGTGTATATAGGAGCAAATCTCATCCCAGAGGTAAAACGTAAGTTAATTGAATTTTTAAAAGCTAATGCAGATTGTTTTTCTTGGTCCCATTCTGACATGACAGGAATACCACCGGAGGTCATGACTCATAAATTGAATGAAGACCCGTCATATTCCCCCAGTTAAGCAAAAGAAACGAAAGCAAGGGGCTTTTAAGAATCAAGTGATTCAGGAAGAGGTTCAAAAATTGCTCAAAATAGGGTCAATTCGTGAGGTAAAGTATCCTAACTGGTTGGCTAACACTGTTGTGGTTCCTAAGAAGAATGGTAAGTGGCGCGTATGTGTGGGACACACTGATCTTAATAAAGCCTGTCCGAAGGATTCTTTTCCTTTACTGCGTATAAATCAGTTAATTGATGCTACTGCAGGACATGAACAATTAAGTTTTTTAGATGCATACTCAGGTTATAACCAAATCAAAATGGATCCAGAAGATGAGGAAAAAACATCTTTTATAACGAACAGGGGGACTTATTGTTATAAAGTAATGCCCTTTGGTCTTAAAAATGCTGATGCAACGTATCAGAGGTTAGTTACTCAAATGTTTCAAGAACATTTAGGTAAGACCATGGAAGTTTATATAGATGACATGTTAGTTAAGACTCAATATTCAGAGGATCATCTATCACATTGATCTGAAGCATTAAATCTTACGAAAATATAATATGAAATTGAACCCAGAAAAATGTGCATTTGGTGCGGCATCAGGAAATTTTTTGGGTTTTCTTGTTTCTAACAATGGTATTGAAGTGAACCCAGCTCAGATTAAAGCTATTGAAGAAATTCCTGATGTACTTTCAAACAAAAAAGAAGTTCAAAGACTCACAGGAAGGATCGTGGCCTTGGGAAGATTCATATCAAAGTCATCAAAAAAATGTTTCAAGTTTTTCTCAGCCCTTAAGAAACAAGATCACTTTGAGTGGAATGAAGTATGTCAACAAGCACTTAGGAACTTGAATACATATTTGGCAAACCCCCCACTATTAGCAAAACCTAAGGTTGGGGAAAGACTTTTTATCTACCTTGCAGTCTCAGAAGTTGCGGTAAGTGCAGTATTGGTTCGAGAAGAACAAGGTAAATAATTTCCTATTTATTATGTTAGTAAATCTTTGTTAGATGCGGAGTCACGTTATCCACAATTAGAAAAATTAGCATTAGCTTTATTCATGGCATCTAGAAAATTGAGACCATATTTCCAATGTCACCCAATTGCTGTAGTAACTACATTCCCCTTATGTAATATTCTGCATAAACATGAGTTGTCAGGAAGATTAGCTAAATGGGCTATAGAATTAAGTGAGTATGAAATCATGTATCTACCCAGAACGGCAATAAAATCCCAAGTACTGGCAGATTTCGTGGCCGATTTTAGCCAAGGGATGCAATTAGAAGCAGAAAAAGAAGTTCAGGTACTTAATGGAGCAAATCCAGGAATATGGACTTTATTTACTGATGCATCGTCTAACATTAAAGGTGCCGGGTTAGGAATTATTTTAGTACCACCCACGGGATAAACTATTAGGCAAGCTATTAAATGTCACTCTGTAACTAATAATGAAGCAGAGTATGAAGCTGTGATTGCAGGTCTGGAATTGGCACAAGAACTTGGGATAAGTCAGGTGGTGATCAAAAGTGATTCTCAACTCGTGGTTAATCAAATGCTGGGGACTTACACAGCCAGGGAAGCAAGGATGCAGCAATACTTGGAAAAGGTAAGGGAACTGATAAAACAGTTCCAGTCTTGGAAGGTTATCCAAATACCAAGGGATGATAATGTTGAAGCAGATGCCTTAGCAAACCTTGCATCTGCAGCTGACATAACAAAATATGCCAATGCCTCAGTTATACATTTATTTCACTTGGTTCTCGAACCCGAAAAGAACGAGGTAAATTTTAATAATCTAACTTGGAATTGGAGAAATGAAATTGTAGCTTTTTTACATTATGGAACCGTACCCGATGACAAGACAAAAGCACATGCACTTCGTAAAAAGGCAGGTCGCTACTGTTTAAAACAAGGTAACCTTTATCAAAAGATGTTTGGTGGCCCATTAGCAAGATGCCTTGGACCTTCTCAAACGGAATATGTAATGAGGGAAAAACATGAAGAACATTGTGGAAACCACGCAGGAGGAAGGTCACTGGTAAGAACTTTGATCAGGGTAGGATATTACTGGCCCAAAATGGAAGAAGAAGCAACGAACTTCGTAGCTAAATGCGATAAATGCCAGAGATACGGTAATAATATGCACAAACCTGCTGAGTTGTTACATCCGATTATTGCACCATGGCCATTTATGAAATGGGTAATGGACATAGTTGGACCATTGCCTCAAGCTAAAGGAGAGGTAAAATTTCTACTCGTACTCACTGACTATTTTACTAAATGGGTAGAAGCAGGAGCATTTAAACATGTATGAGAAAAAGAAGTCAAGGATTTCATTTGGCAAAATATCATTTGTCGATTTGGTGTACCAAAAGAAATTGTATGTGCCAATGGTCCGCAATTTATCGGAGCTCAGGTCACAAAATTCTTTCAAAGTTGGCAAATAAAATGGATAACATCAACACCATATCATCCAGTAGGGAATGGGAAAGCGGAATCGACAAATAAAGTCATCATCAATAATTTAAAGGAACGATTAGAGGAATCGAAGGGTAACTGTCCTAAAGTATTACCTGGATTCTTGTGGGCATATCACACAACCACGAGAATAAGCACATGTGAGACCCCTTTTTCCTTGGTTTACGGGGCTGAGGCACTTATCCCGGTTAAGATAGGGGAAACAAGCACGAGGGTGTCCCAAGCAACGCAGGAATCTAATAATGAAGAGATGCGGGTCAATTTAAATTTGTTAGAAGGCAAGAGAGAGGCTGCGTTAATAAGAATGGCTGCACAAAAGCAAGTGATCGAATGATATTACAACAGGAAAGCTCGTTTGCGATACTTCAAAGTTGGGGACTTCGTGCTTAAAAAGGTCTTTCAGTCTACAAAGGCAGCCAACACTGGTAAGTTAAGCCCAACTTGGGAAGGCCCCTATAAAATTCATGATATTGCAGGGAAAGGATCATATGAGTTGGAGACAATGGACGGGAAAGTACTTCCCTCACATTGGAATGCTATTCATTTGAAGAGATATTACTTCTAAGGAAAGACACTCGGTCAGGTATCATTATGTAAGATTTTATTTTTTGAATTATTAACTATTTTTTGACTAACAATTTTAGATGATAGATAAAACGCTTACCCGTACTAAATGATGAATCACGACCTGTAAGGCAAAATGGAATATACTAAAATTCCAAGCCTAAGATTACAATAATTCTGATAGAAATATATATGGGTAAAGCAGTCTTCATCTATAATCATACCCCCGAGTCCCATACATATTTCCTTTTCAGAAAAAGGGCCAGATGGAGGAAAGTATCAAATGCTTAAGGCTTCATACTTCAACACTCAAACACTTGGGGGACTACATAGAATATACAGTCACGTGTATATAAACTCAAGCCTAAAAGAAGTCAAGTGCAGCTTGAAAGCTAAATGAGTCATGACATTCCATCATAGTATTCTTTCCCATGAGAACAATGGATTCACCTCTCAAACCCTTCTTAATTAGGGGTAAAGGCTGTATATGAAAACGGGTTATAAGGAAAACCCAATAGCTATTGTTGTATTTTTTATGAATCTGTTACAAGAAAAATAGTTATGAGAAAGTTATAGATGTAATTCTAATACATGTAAGGAATGATTTACAACTTGTCAAAGTTCATGAATAAAAACTTGTTCAAGTTATTCCAGATAAATATGTATGTTCCTATTTTTTATATCGTATAAAACACCATTATGAAGTTGAGACGTCTTCTTCTTCAGGTGTTAATATATAAAAGGACCCTCTTTTATAAAACTCATGTTATTTAATCATGAGAATAATAAAAGCATTTTCAGAAAGTAAAAATACAATCTATTTTTTAAGTCCTACAAAAATAAGAGGCATGAATAGAACA
>MU711407.1:16479-27971 GCA_026770625.1 Nicotiana glauca | reverse complement strand
GGTTATGGTACTGGCAACAACCACGGGCGAAACTTCAGCTTGATCAATGGCAATAGGCACAGAAGAACTTAAGGGAAGCACAACATTAGCAGTGATCTCATCATTCACAGGAGTCTCAGGTACAACAGACATGGGGACTTCAGGTATAGAAACTTCATCTATGGGAACTCAAACCAAAGCATTCTCAATCAAAGAAGTTTTATTTGAAGGAACCTCAGTCAAAGGGTTTTCAACTGAAGGAAGACTAGTTTTAGGAGATGAAAAATCTAGTGGCTGTTGTGTTCTTTCAATGGCCTCATTTACCTTAGCCAACTCAGATTCAAGGTTAAAATCTTCCTGGCTCACCTCTATTAAAGTGTCACGGCGGGTCTTGAGATAGGTCCAACTCATTTCAATATTGGAGGATTCCTCGAGAAGTTCATAATCCTTCTCACTCGCCGTAACTTTGTTTTTGAGCTCCTCGTTCCTAAGCAAAAGAGAATCATGAGATGACTGCAATGAGGTATGAGCATTTTCCAAAGCATAAACTTTGTCTGTAGAGGCTCGTAATTCTTCTTGTACTCGTGCAAGTTCTTGAACCACCCCTTCTGCATATGTTTCTTTCTGAGTCAACAAAGCCTTCAAAGCTTTATTTTCATCAGCAACCGTGGATAATTGTTCTGCAAAAAGTTCTTTTTCTCTCTTAGATTGATCTGCAGTGGACTTGACTGTGGCCAATTCAGAAGTAAGAGTTTGGACTTGTTTCTCTAAAGAACTTTTTCTCTTCTCCAAAATGTCCATTTCAATCCGTAAACTCTCATATTGACCTTTCCAATTGTTGGCTTCTAATTGAGAGTCACGTGCAACTTCTTCAGCTTCATGAGCAGTTTTTTCCAGGTCACGAGCCAGTTTCTCTAAAAAAGGAACTCGGTTCATAAGCTCGGTACCAATGAGACTAATCTGTTCATGTAAAATATATAAGATTAAAATTCCTAAAGGAAAAAATCTTTTAAGAAACAAAAGAGATTATGGAATACCTTCAGACTGGCATGAACAATGTCGTTCAAGAGAGTCATATTGCTATGACTCTCGAGTTTTGCTTTTTCAGTGCGGCCAATTAAAGGCTCAAGCCAGGTGTCAGCTTGCCCAGATTTTCTTAGAAGGATACTATTAGCAGGGACTTCAATGGTAACACTCCTCATAGTGGAACTCCTACTTGAGGAGCCCATTTCAGTGTGATGGACTATAGGAGGAGTGATTGTTGGAGAAGGAATAGTAGAATAAGGAATGGAAGTAACAGATGAGAGAGGTAGAGAAACGATCACAGGAATGGTAGAGTAAGACAAGGGAGGTTCATCCAAAACCGGACCTAAAGGACCACCACTAGAACCACTAATAAAAAGTTGGTTTACAGATTCGACTGTATCAGAGGGGGGAGAAATGTCATCGTCGGGAATGACTACTGGAGCTATGACAGGTTCGGAAAGGGACAAGTTAGGAGAGACATTGATCTCATCATCATAGACAATTCGTCTCCTAGCCCGTGGTCTAGTTACCAAAGAGCCCTCACCCTCTCCTTCAGAATCATCTTCAAGAACAAATTTCCTTTTCTCAGACCTCGAGGGAGCTGAAATATCCTGGTGTGATCCTAAGAATATATCTTGGCCACATGATGCCAAAACACCTTCAAGAGTGACTCCTCGAGTGGCAAAACCTAAGAAAATAAAGGTTAAAAAGAGCCAAGGTAGCAAATGATACTTAAGGTAAAAAAAAAAAAAAAACTCCTACCATGAGTTTTTGGTTTCCAACCGTAGCGACTGGAAAGGGTTTTCCACACCCTACCTTCCATTGGTTCAACCTTCAAAAGTCTTTCTACCCAACCACAGATATTAGGTACGGGTGCAACCATACCTATGGTTACTGAAAAATAAACACGAAAGTTAAAACAAGTAAGGTTGGGAATAAACAGGCACGGGGATATTTAATACTTACGTGCAAAGTTTCACTTCTCCAGAAAGTGGATGTTCTTTTCACTGACTAGACCCACGGTAGGGGCGGCAACATACCGAGCATACCGTCCACGGTCTTTGTCATCTTCAGGATTCACCAAAACTCTTTTGCTTCTGGCTGCTAAGCCAAATATCCCATTTCGAAAAAATCTAGGAGAGTAAAGGTGAATTAAATGGGGGAAGGTAAATTCTATGTTGGCGTTGTTAGCAAGGTGCCTCAAGCAGGCAACAACTCGCCATACTATTGGACCAATTTGTCCCAAGCAAACTTAAAAAAGCGGCAGAAGTCTAAAATAACCGGGTCAATAGCCGGTTTAAACCCTAAAGTGAAAGGGTAGGTATAAATGAAAGAATAACCGATAATATAGGAGGTAATTCTTTGATTTGGGTTAGGAATTATAATGGGGAAATCTTCAGCCCAATGGCATTCCTTCCTAACTGTAGGTGCCACAGCACTTGTAATTAGAGTAGGATAAGGATCAGCACGGTCTAGTGCAACAACTTGAGTTTTTAAGGATTCTGTATCATGTTGAAAAAAAAATTCTATGAGAATAATTTCTTCCACCATGGGTTCACGCGGAGGCTCAGAAGAGTCTTTACTTCGAGAAGAACCTCTTTGAGAATGCAAACCCCTGGTTCTAGAGGAAGGACCAGAACGAGAAGGAGGCATTGAAGTGCTACCACCACGGGTGGAGCTTAAATTGCGTAGCCTGCCTCCTCTTCTAGGTCTAACAGGAGCGTTAGGAAAATTATCTAAAATAGGAGTTTTCCTAAGGTTAGGGTTTGATGAAGCCATGGATGCAAGAGTTGAATTAAAGTAGGGGATGATGAAGAAATTTAGTAAGGCGAAAGTGTTCAAGTTAATTTATGAAGAACGGGACAAAAAGAGAAGCTACATTTCTATTGTTGAGAAAAATGATGATGGCGGAACCGCAATAATGATAACTGATACTTCGTGGAAAGTGAAGCTGAAAAGAAAGCCTAAAAAAGTGCTGCGAGATAGTACAATCAATAAGGAAGCAACACGTTTCTAGAGCATTAAAAGGAAGTGAGAGTCGAAGCGTCAACTTTATCAGAGTATTAATGGTGACAAAAATTCTTCTTTTATGAAATCCACTTTCCAAGTATTCAAACTAATGAATAAATGGAAAGTGGAGGGGGGGGGGACTATCTGTATTGGGGAAAAATATATATATATATATATAAATGAATGAGGATAAGACATGACACGAGGAATCATCAAATGGTTATAATTGGACAAAGAATCGTAGATTGGTGAGGTGAAAAAGAGATACGAGATCAAAAAGGAGTGTCGAGGCACGTAGATTGGTCAAATGGTCAAAGAATTACAACTAGCCAAGTGGCACGAGTTGCAACAGATACGAGCAAATGGCAGAGGAAGAGGCACGGGCAGTTATTCAAATAACTCAGCGCCTGTACCTATCTAAGTCATTTATATCCGAGAATCAAAAGGAATGAATCTGACAATAGAAAAGGGTGCAGATACGGCATTTAATAGGAATTAATGTAGAATACGTTAGAGAATTTGTATTGAATGTAATGATTATGTAACGTAGCATTCAATGTCATTAATTACTCATAATAGCCTCGTTGCCTCATTATGATTTGGGCAAAACGTATATCTCCAAAATGCCTATAAAAGGGAGATATCTGATCAAATGTAAAGACATGAAACATCATTGAAATATACTTTGACTTACAAGCTTTCATATCTGAATACTTGAAAATTATTTTCTCTATTTATTTTTTAATTATCAGTAACCCGATTCTTTTATTTTCTAGATTTGACTAACAATTTATTTTTTGGTTGAACAGTCCTTTGTAAAATCTTATATGCTGCTGGTTATCCGCCATTTAAATGGTTTTTAAAGTTTTAATGGAGATAGAGGAGAATTCTAAATTCTTGTCGATCCTAAAATCTTATCTACATTTCCTTGGGCCTTGGGGTATCTGTTACAGTGGTCCTCTGGCTCTGGCCTCTGGATGCATACTTGGAGGATCAAACATCCTTTTCACTTTCTCAGATTTATTTCATTTTGTCACATTTCTCTCTAATCTCTTCATCGTCCATCTGCTGCTACGCTGTATTTTATGCATTTTGATAGAGACGACCAGTGACAGATCTATATTGCATGCAACTGACTTTTGTTGACATATACGCTGACAAAAAAATAAGATACAAGTATAACTATATTAGTCTTAACGTCACAGGGTGTTGCAAAGGAATTTTTGAACTCCAGCATAGTATCATGAAGTTTTAAATATAAAAGGTTCGAAATCCAATAATCGTTCTTGGAGCACTTTCCTGGATTAGGGAGGGGTATTGTTGTCTAAATATTAGGATATTATGCTTCAAAACTTCTTTTACATGTCTTAGGTAATAATATCTAAATATTTTTCGTATGAAAAAATAACTAAATACTATTAATTTTTTAAATACTCGCTATACTCTAATAACCGAGTTTAAAAGTGGTTGGTTTTTTTAATTTTTTACACGATATTGTTGTTGTTTGACCTCACGGCTCTCCTTTGAAAAAATGACACATGATGACAACACATAAGGGGAATTGGCAAACGTTTAGCCTTATATTAGGTTTTGGCAAAGGTAGCCCCAAATAATTGACATTATATAGCCAAATCCTAAAAATTAACCTATTTTATTATTTATTCTCCTAACCGTTTGTTGTCATCCCTCTTATTGTTCGCTGGTCTCCCTCCCCCTTTTTGTTCATTGCCTCCCCCATTCCCTCATTCTCGAGAAGTGCATGGTAAGCCACTAATAACACATGTATTTACTTTTAAGCCACTGTTTAAAATGTCTTTAGTCTTTAGCCACTGTTTCAATAAACTTTAACTGCCTGGACGAAAATACCCTTTGCTCATGTCCTTAACTTTTGAACTTAACTTCAGGACTTTAGGACTACATGTCCTTAACTTTTGAACTTGTAACTCTAAGTTCAGGACTTCAGGACTACATGTCCTTAACTTTTGAACTTCGAGCTCTAAGTTCAGGACTTCAAGACTACATGTCCTTAACTTTTGAACTTAACTTCAGGACTTCAGGACTACATGTCCTTAACTTTTGAGCTTGTTAGTCTAAGTTCAGGACCTATTGTCCTTAACTTTTGGGCTTCTTAGCCTAAGTTCATGATATATTGTCCTTAACTTTTGAGCTTGTTAGTCTAAATTCAGGACTTCAGGACCTATTGTCCTTAACTATTGAGCTTGTAACTGTAAGTTTAGGACCTATTGTCCATATCTTTTGAGCTTGTTAGTCTAAGTTTAGGACCAAGTGTCCTTAACTTTTGAACTTGTAATTCTAAGTTCAAGACCAAGTGTCCTTAACTTTTGAACTTGGAACTTGATGTTCAGGACCAAGTGTCCATAACTTTTGAACTTCTAACTCTAAGTTCAGGACCAAGTACCTACCACAACCATGACTCTTTATGTCTTCTGCTATGCATTTTGTGTAACCCGATAACACCTCGAATTGCACTGACTGTATTTGCCTCGCCAAAAATATCAAGATTACAATTATCAAAATCATTATTAACAACAAAAAGTAAAATATCTGGCCACTTTCAGAACTCAATAAAAATATTTCTAGAATCATTTAGGTGAAATTTAAAGAAAAAAGGAATGATAGGAACTGAAATACATAAGTAGTTTCAACAAGAGAAGAAATATTGTTAAGAAAGAGCATCCAAGGTTTTTAACGATTTGAAGTTTGGACATTGACGAGTAGCAGATTCAGAATATCTTTTTAGATCAAATTAGTTCCAGTATTTGCAGAAGACTGGATAGAAACTTTTATGTCAAACCCGGACTTGAAAGAGGGTTTGGGAAGGAAAAGAGATAGAAGAAAGTGTAACACAATCTTTTCATATTAATTTTAATATACTAGTGGCTAGTATTGCTAAACATTAAAAATGATGGATAAAAAGTAAATACCAGCTTACATAGTGGCTAGCCCACGCCATTTCTACCTCATACCCTCCCTCCCTCCCTATTCCAAAATGAGATTAAAATGGTGTCATTAGTTTTACTCAGTATTACCATAAAGTACGNATATATATATATATATATATATATATATATATATATATATATATATATATATATATATGTGTGTGTGTGTGTGTATTCATAAGAAATTATATATTATATGCTGGTATATGTAGGAAGGAAGACAATCTTTTATTATACATTTTAATATATACAAAGAAGGATAGTATATTTGTGATATATATTTTGCTATACACGTTTTATTATGTAATAAATAATGTGATATACAAATAATATAATTAATTTTTTGTGATACACAAGGATATAAAGATAATAATAAATTATAGACAACTACCGAAGGAAAATAAATTTTTGATATACACAAAGAAGAAAAATAAAGTTTTGATGTATATATAGGTATACACGTTATTTAACATGTTATACAGTATGATATACAAAAAATAAAATTTATTCATGTTATACACTTGGCTATACAAACTACATTTATAATTTTTAATATTATTAATGCTTGTGAGAAATAATTTAAAACCCTAGAAAAAAGAATGTAGAGATGGGAGAAAATTTTGAAAGATTTTCGAATTCTAACAAACAATAAATAAAAGCTAATTTTTAGGGTGATGGTTGTCCCATTAGAAGAGAGAGAAGATCATTAAATGTTAAATTTTAGCTACGTGTGCCAAATGCTAAAAAATAGGTCATTTTCTGCCAATTATTAGACTAACTTGTTATGCAATGCCAAATCCTCCCACCTTTTTCTTGGCCCAAATCAACAGGACCTAGTTGTGAAAGCGATCCAATTCAGATTGGTAGGAATCTAAGGCCCAATGTCAAGATAAAGAGGAGGAAATGCACAAAATAGCCATTTTTAGCCCATTTAGCCCCAAAAATATATTGAAACAGATCTATAATTTCTAGTACATTGGTATACCGCCAAAAGAAAAGGAGGAAAAAAATATATTAAGTGGAATTCCTATACCTCTTGATAAATAATTTAATCTCAATCAAGTGCACCGTTCAACTTTCTTGTAATATGGGTGCCAATAGTTAATATTATACAAATTTTAAAAGATATGTACATAAAATATCTAATTTTACGAGAGTTCATGAGTTAACGTGACCTTGAGTTAGACTTCTCACTCTTGCCTCTCTCTTAAACAACTCTCTCTTCAATTTCTCTCAGTCGCCTCTCTCCCTCTCACCTCCATTTTTCTTTTACCTTTTAGCTTGAATTCTCTTTTTTGCTCTCTCTTCACTTTTCTCTATCAAGCTCTCTCGCTTATGTTTTTTCTTCTTTTGTTTTTCAAGTTTTCTCTACGAATCTCAGTTTAATCCAAGATTTATGGTTTTGAATTTCAGTTCGTGCTTTGGCTTCATTGCTGGTTCCATTTTCCTCAACATTTTTTTACTTTAGCTGAAGATTCTTTATTCTTCTCTTCTCAACGTAACGGTCTGTTTGGTTTGTTTTATGAGCTGAAAAATGAGGAATATGTCTAGATTAGCAACGAACAATGTAGCATCATCACGAGTTTATAATTTTGGTTTAATTGAGTCTTTTCATTCCTCATAATTAAGAACTTATATCTGGATTTGTTCTTGTATCTAGTTTAATAAAAATCCAAATTAGTCAACCATTACAGCTGAAATCATCCATCCAAATTGTATACTTCTTCCTCAAATTTTACATTAATTTATGTGTAGCCCATAGCAAATGTATATACCCCAATGTCCCTGCATATATATATATATATATATATATATATATATATATTCGTTTACTATATCATGTTTATGGATAAGAGGGGTTGCTCTGATGGTAAGCAACCCCCACTTCCAACCGAGAGGTTGTGAGTTCGAGTCTCCCAAAGAGCAAGGTGGGAAGTTCTTGGAGGGAAGGATGCCGGGGGTCTATTTGGAAACAGCCTCTCTACCCCAGGGTAGGGGTAAGGTCTGCGTACACACTACCCTCCCCAGACCCCACTATGTGAGATTATACTGGGTTGTTGTTGTTGTTGTTGTTATATCATGTTTAGCAAACACTTTCTTCTATTCAAGGTGAGAAAACCTAAATTTTCAGAGGCCGGCCAAATTTATTGTTACAGTCGATCCTCTTTGTTTGCTCACTATATATTGAACCAAAAAAAATTAGAATTGTTCAGATTAACTCTGTGAATAGTTTCTTCACCGATAATATTGATCAACCAGCTTAATTCCACTTACTTCAATGTGCCTCTGTAATTATATAAAATGACATGATGATATTCCATCTCGTAATTAATTCGTGAAAACTTGACATTTAGACTCAACAATACAAACACCAACAACAATTAATGTCTAGAGATTATTGGAAGGGAGAACCAAGTATTGAATTACCTCATCTGATATTATATATATATATGTGTTGAATTCAGTGACTATATATCTCATTTAATAGAAAGTTAGAAAGAATATATTTCTATTTAATTTGCTTAATTTTTATTGATCAACCAGCTTCCACTTATAATCAAACTCCCGTAGTGCTTCACGGTTTCCCATAGTATATAATATAAGCAACAGATATATATATATATATCACCTAATTTCCAGCCAAACAACCTTGCTTTAATTTCATGCATGGTCTCATAAATTGAAATTATAGATGTTTTTAGCTTCCATTAATACATTAAACAAGAAGCATATATATATATATATCTATATATTATATGCCATCCTTCAATTCATCCATGTACAGAAAATAATATTCAAAGATTGAAAACAAAAAATAATACAAGACCAAAACATGCAAAAGAACAATTACAGACATGCAGACAAGAATTAACCTCAGGCTGCCTTTAGAATTCTCATTGTATAGCTATCAACCATCAAATGAAATATGAGTAACCCGTCCTCCTCTCTTTGAAAGAAGGAGCTCTTCCGGTTCTATTCTTGTTTGTCATCTCAGTTCACTCAATTAATATTGACCTTATTTAATTATTTGTTTTACTTTTTACTTAAAATTTATAATTAGATTTATTTATTATTTAAGCCGTCATCATTTGGCGAAATTCATGATAATCAAGTTCTCCGTTACCATCAGTGTCATAGACTTGTATCATAGTGACACATTCATCATAAGATTTTGGATCCCCTAAACGACTCAAAACTCTCTGTAAACTTTTAGGTGTAATCCGACCACAACCTTTTTCAACTTCATACGTCTCAAATGCTGCCTTTAAGGATTCATCATCACCTGTTCCTTCTTTTTGTACCACCATTTTCTTAAAATCTTCAAAATCTATGAAACTGTCACCATCCGTGTCCAGTTCGTCTATGATTTCTTGAGCATCTTCATGTGACATGTGTTCTCCTATCGATCCAAAATATGCTCGTAGCTCGAATGCTGATATTTTACCTGTTCGAACCGACATTATAAAATCGTCAAATTATTACGATTGAAATATCTTAAATTCATTAGAACAACAATGATTATAATAATGTATGTATGGAACTTGCTAGGCTTAGATCTAGGCAAAACAGACTTCTTGAAGATAATTTGGAAGTCTCTTCCACGAGCTAACGGAAGAATATATAACGACAGTACTATCTCGGGGATTCAACTAATTAAGCCACAAAGGGTAGCCTTGAAGAACGTTGCTCTTCTATTCTTGAATTTACAATTTCATTAACGTCTATATAAAATATTTTTCAATCGAAAATTACTACAATTCCTAAAGAAACCAGTCCCTATTTATTGGTCATGTATTAATGAATTTCGGATGTCAAAATGTGTTTGTCAAAGCCAAGAAATGTTTTTAAATATCAAGATTGAATCTAAAATGAACATTTTAAAATTCATTTTCAAGATTCATGAACTGCAACTTTGAAAATCTAAAGGACTTGAATAATGTACATAATAAAATTCATTTTTTCAAAATATTTGATAATTATCTAACATTACCATCATTGTCAGTGTCAAAATGACGGAACACTTCTCTAAACTCGTCTTCTCTTGATGAGTTTCGTCGTGAAATATTTGGTGATTTTGGAGTTGTTGAAGAGCTCTGGCTTGAACTTGACGACTTTGATCTAAGCCTAGGTAATCTTACACTAAGGTTTTTGTGTGAAGAGCAGCCAAAATATTTTGTTATTCTGATAGAATCCATGGATATACGGATATTAACAGGTTAATTTAGTTACTATGTGGACTTTCAAATCAAAGTAGAAGTAATGTTTTTGCTTATTTATTAAGTGTGACACTTTATATAGAACCGGAACGTTGGCTGTAATAATATGCCAACTGAGCCACTAAAGTTGAAAAGACACTTGCGTAAAGTACTATGAAAGTTCTTATTAGATTTCAAAATTTTGAGGGGTCGTTTGCTTTACTATTTTAAAAAAAAATATAATACCAGTAGATAAATTATAGTTCAATATTTAGTTAGTTATACAAGAAAACATAATTACCATATAACTAATTAAACAATATTAAGACTCAACAAATCTGTAGATAGAATATTGAAATATATATATATATATAGATAGGAGTAATGAAAGAATAATAGACCTTTAAAGTAAGTAAATCGCGCATAACAACCTCAACATGTTTATTTACATGATAATTATATTCAACTCATTATTATTCTTTTTGGTAAATAATTCGGTATTCAATCAAGTGTATCATTTAGCCTTTGCGAAGCATGAATGCCAATAGATAATATTAGACTAATTCTAGAATATACATACATAAAATCCCTAGTTTGGCAGAAAGATCATGGTTCACATGCCCTAAAAACTACCCGATAAATTCGTCCCATATTATTATTTGCTGTGTAACAACTGTTTTTGCATTATAATCCTGACATAACTAATACGATGAACCAAACAACTCCTTGAGGCATTGAAATTGACTTTCCTTAGGGTCTTTGTTTTTACGATCTGTTGATGAGTAAAATGCTTGGTTGTTTCGCTAAAAGGAAAAAGAAAAAGGGGAGGGGATGACGTTGAGTAATGTGATGTCCTAGGAAAGTGAACATTGGAATTTTCTAAGAAATTGTAAGTGATCATGATAAAGGAGAGATTATACGTGAGGTATGGACGAAGAGGAAATTGCATAGCAGCTTCCTTTGGGTCCCTTAAAATTGACCTTGCACTGACTATTTGTTGGTATGCTACGTCTAAATGTTCCAGCCGTGTCACAAAATATGGGAGAATGACTACAATATACTCTCTTTCAAACATATTGACATATTTTTCTTATTGGTCTGTTTCAAAAAGACCCACACTTTCAGTATTTTCTTAATAAAAAATATTTATAGCAACACAAGTAAGAATGGCAGGCGGGGCGGGTACGGGTACGGGGCGGGTTCTGTCTGAACCCGCAAAATTTAAACCCGCCCCGCACAGGATTTAAACCCGCATACAACCGCACCGCACTCCACCCGCGTTCACCCGCCCCGCCCCGCACCCGCAATTTTTTTTTTA